>APFE030353264.1:76224-98510 GCA_000404065.3 Pinus taeda
TATTGATGATCAACGTAGAGGAGCTTATGTATTGTGTATGTTTTCCGCAATAGTACATGATCAGGATAATCTCTGTTGAATATGTGTTAAATTATTCAAAATTTCTATATATATAAGTTGTAGATTTCTCATCTTGAGAAATTATCTGGAATATGTATTGTCTCTATATTTGGAAAACACTCTCCATGCTTTGAAAAGAAGTCTTTCATCCATGACATTTCAGTATTTGATAATGGCCCAAACTGTCGTTTATGACGTACTTTTGAATAAAATGTGGTATCCTTTTCCAAATTTTCTTGGATTCTTGATAGACAAAAATTACCCATTGAATGAAACATTTTGAAAGTCTTTCTATAGATAAATAAAGGCCCAATATGATAATCATAACCTGACAATGTAGATTGCATGCACCCCACTAAATATGAATTTTACATACTTTTATTCATTGACAATATCTTTTACTTTTCTCCAATGCAAACTTGAAATCCATATGTTTCAAACATTCTTTTCGACAACATTCACTTGAAATGAGAGCATTGATAGAACTTCTTCTCGTTAGATATTCCACTCTACCCCTTGTATAACTAGAACATCTTGGATTGATACAGAAAGGTCTTCTCCTACTCGATACAATATTTTCTAGCAACATCTCCATCATTGGATCATCATCTGTATAAGAATTTTCACCATCATTATGCAGAACATTATCCTCACTATGATCATTTGTGCTTTTGAAATACTGACTTGGAGGATATTCTTCATCTTTCCCTTCTTCAGTGCTACCCTCATAGTCTTTAGAATTAGGACTAAATGGAAAATTTGACTCAATGTTTATTGGATATTCTTCATCATGTGCATTGTCAGTGTTGCTCTCATAGTCCATAGGATTAGGCCTATGTGGAAAATGTGACTCTTTACTTACTGGAAATTCTTCATCCTCCCCTTTGTCACTGCTGCTCTCATAGTCCTTAAAATTAGCACTAAGTGCTTCATCCTACCCTTCGTCACTATTTTTCTCATATTAATAAGATTAAGACTAGGTGGAAAATGTGACTCGATTTATTAGAAATTCTTCATCCTAGCCTTCATCATTGTTGCTCTCATAGTCCATAGGATTAGGACTAAGTGGACACCGTAACTCTCTATTCATTTGAAATTCTTCATCATGCTCTTCATCACTATTGCTCTCATGGTCCATAGGATTAGGACTAAGTGGAAACCACGACTCTCTATTCATTTGGAATTCTTCATCGTGCTCTTCATGACTGATCCTCTCATAGTCCATAGGATTAGGACTAAGTGGACACCGTGACTCTCTATTCATTTGAAATTCTTCATCATACTCTTCATCACTACTGCTCCCATAGTCCATAGGATTAGGACTAAGTGGACACCATGACTCTCTATTCATTTGAAATTCTTCATCATACTCTTCATCACTGCTACTCTCATAGTCCATAGGATTAGGACTAAGTGGAAACCGCAACTCTTTATTTATTTGAAAATATTCATCATGCTCTTCATCAGTGTTGCTCTCATAGTCCGTAGAATTAAGACTAAGTGGAAACCATGACTCTTTATTTAATTGAAATTCTTCATCCTGCCCTTCATCAATGATGCTCTCATAGTCCTTAGGATTAGGACTAAGTGGAAGATTTGACTCTCTATTCATAGTGGAAGAATTTCCATTATATTCATCAATATGAATAGATTTGTTACGCGACAAAGATGTTTATGCTTCAAGAAGCGAAACTTCACTATTAGAAGAATCCATGCCTTTCAAACAAAAGAGGTTGAATGATACAAATGAATTCTCTCCTAATGATAATATATAGCTTAAAGAATGAAAATTCCCTCCAAAGTTTCCTTCTAATTTTTTTTGCTGAAATTTTTCCCTCCAAAAATTTCATTTCATGTATTTTCCTCCATAATTTTCTTCTACAATGTATTGAAAAAATTTAATTAAAATTTTCTTATGAAATTAATCCTTTAAACTAAATATTTAAATTAAAATTGTAAACTAAATCTTTTACCTAAATTAATTTTTTACTTAAACTATATAACATTTACCAAACAATTAAATGTTTTATTTTTTATTTGTATTATATCGTCTATCACACATTTAAAATAAATTTCTATATCGCCATAACATGATTTATATGTTAAGTTTTTATAGAAAATAAATTAATACCAAATTCACCATGTAGTAAAATAATTTCGTAATGTTCGCTTTCTCATAATTTATTATATCGCCATAACAAGATTTATATGTTAAAGTTTTAATAAAAAAATTAATCCCACATTCACTGTGCTGTAAAACAATTCCGTAATGTTTGTTTTTATCATAGTTCCCTATATCGCCATAACAAAATTTATATGTTAAAGTTTTTATAAAAAAAATTAATTCCACATTAACCGTGCGGTAAAACAGTTCCGTAATTTCCGTTATATCATAAATTTCATTATCACTATTCCTCCCATCACATCAAGGCTTTTTGAGGTTCGTTCAACGACTTGGAGCGATTTTGTGGAGCAGCTACATTGTTATCGACAACATATTCAACAGAATATTATCGCATTTTAAAGGTTAGTTTCTCTTTTGTTGTGTGCAAGTTTTAAAATTTAATAGGTTTACTAGTAGTTATGTGTTAGTTGGGTTGTTATTTTCGTGTAAAATACCTGAACATAAACATAATCCAGTAAAATAATACTTAATTTTTTATTAATGAAATTTAGATTTTTTTACAAGATGAGCCAGGCTTACCCAACAACCCCATGGCAGGCAAAAGGCCACTACATCTATAGTGGGCATGGTGGGCCCAGTCGTGTCTGCTGGTGGCACCCACCCCCGTGGTCCAGCCCACCAAGGGTGAGGGTTGATTCTTAGAATCGAGCCTCGAACCATGGAGAATCGGGCATCCACTCCCACGGGTCCATTGGGCCATGGGAGAGGGGAAGGAGGGTGTTGCACACAACCCCTCCTACCTCACCTCGTAACCCAACGAGCCTGCGGGGGTGGCAGCCTATTGGAGACCCGTGGGGGTGGCAGACCGATTCTAAGAATCGGGCCTCCATCCCCACGAGTCCGTTGGGCCACAGGGGTGGAGCGAGAGGGCGTTGCATGTGGGTGGCAGCCTATTGGAGAACCATGGGGGTGGCAGACCGATTCTAAGAATCGGGCCTCCATCCCCATGAGTCTGTTGGGTCATGGGGATGAGGTGGAAGGGGGTTGCATGGAGCCCCTCTTGCCCCACCCTCACGGCCCAACAGGCCCGTGGGGGTGACGACCTAATTTCCCACAGCCCCTTTGCCCCACCCCTGCGGCCCATGGGGCCACCACTCGCACAGGCCTGATGGGCCATCGGGGTGGGGTGGGGGGTTGCAACCGCAACCCCTTCACCCCACCCCCACAGCCCCAATGGGCATGATGGGCCACGGGGGTGGGACGAGAGGGGGTTGGCATGGGATGGGAGGGGGCTGCACCAACCCCTTCCGCCCCACCTCGACGACCCAATGGGCTTGTGGGGATGGAGGCCTAATTCTGAGAATCAAGCCTCCATCCCCATGGGCCCGTTGGGCTACAGGGTGGGGCAAGAGGGGGTTACATTATTTTTTTTTTTTTATTTTTTTATTTTTAAAGGTTATGTTTTACAAAATTATTTATCATTTTTAGATTTTGTTTGTTTATTTAAGCTATTGTTTTTTTTTTTGTAATTTACTGATTTATATGTATATGTATATGTTTAGCAGTAAAATGGCATCAAAGAAGATTTTTGTGAATCTTTATGGACCAAAAAATGCTAAAATGAAAGGTGGATCCTCAAAAAACATTGTTGAACGAACCAAACCTGAGCTAATAACTACAAATATATCAAGTGCCTCAAACGAAAAGAAGATGATTTCATACTGAGAGAAATAAAAAGAAGTGAAGCTTACCAAAAATGTATGGTATTTGAAAGATATATAAAGTGAACAACAAGTGAAAATATATCTATATGTTGATATCCCTAATGATAATAGAATTTATGAGGTGCTGGGAAAAGTCATAGACATTTGTTTGATACCAGACACTGAAGTTGTTTATGTACTTATAAAATCGCCAAAATCACATGACAAGATTAAATTTCAGTTATCATTGTCATTGTATGAAACGATAGAGGAATCTACAAAGTTGTATAAACAAATTATAAATGACATTTCACAAGATATGGTAAGTATTGATATTTATATTTTTGTTTTGCGTTATTGTAACTATATCATTATATTTTTATAACTTAGTTTTTATTGACATATGATATTTTGTTTGACATAATTTTATTGAAAATATTTTAATTATGTTAGGAGGCATTCATTTCATAGAGCAAGATATTATGAATGTTGTCAACAATTTATACTCAGGGTCAGAAGAAGGTATGACAAAGAAGCAAAAAATAGTAATTCATGATGCTACAAAACTACATCTAAGGGATCAACAAATAATCTCTATAGCGGATAAATTTAGCAAAGGTAAACAGGTTACTTTTGAAGATGAAGAAGTTGAAATTGACACTGAAGAATATGTTGCCATTACTGAGGATGACATTAGAACTGATGTTAGAAAGGAGAAGAGCCATAAAAAGCCAAAAGTAATAATGTCTAGGAATATCTCTATTCTAGTTAATGATGAGAATGTTAGGACGAAGAAAATGAAAGTTGAACATTCTCAAGTAGTGAATGTCAACAGTGAAGGTCCTAGTGAAAATTCAAAAGAAAGAAGGGAAATCATTACACTAGGAGTTGATTTAGAGGATGACATTATTAAAATAAAACAAAATGCCATTCGACATAACTTGACAAAGACAAACTTAATTGAGGGTGGTCGTACATTTCAGCGTAATGTGAGACAAATCTATAAGCAAAGTGAATGACAATTTAAATATCAAATCAGAAAGCCACACCACCTGCATGTTCACAACTTAAAGACATTTATGAAGTACAATCCATATGCTCATGTGGTTAATTATGTTCTTATTGTTACTCCAATTCAAGTTCCCAACAAAGAAGCATTTGATAAGTCAAAATGTTTTGAATACAATTATTAGCTTGAGAGGAACCATTCTGTAGAAGCTCAAAGGTAGTTGATGGAGGAATATTCCAATTACCCATGTTTTGAAACAATGAAATGTATTATTTATGTTGGTTTATTAGATACAAAAGCAAAGTTATTGGCATGGGACCATAATACAAATAATGCATATAGGATGTTTATGACTTTCATCCAAAGGGTTATATTTATTCATAATGAATTTGAAGGAAAATGTGGTGGGGATAAGATAAATGTTACTCTAGAATTCCAAAAGGAATGTTGTATGGAAATAGGCTATCAAATTGAGGAGAAAATCAATTCAAAAGGTGATAGAGTAAATTCTGATATATTCAGAAGTATTGATAACATTTTGTAGTTGACATTTATAACTGGAGAGATATGGGAATTGATTAATGAGATTTTTAGCATGTGGGAGAACATTGGTATTAAAAACCAAAAGGTCAAAAAGTCTAAACCATTGATATGTAGCAACAGTAAATTAGGTCCTGAAATGAAGCAACTTCCACAAGATATGACTATCACACCTTGGAGAGCATTGCAAGGAGTGAAGGATGAAAAACTTGTCAAAGCAATATTATCTCATGTGAATTTAGGGGAATTATCATTAGAGGAAATGTCTGAGGAATTTCAAAATTAAGTTTGTTGAATTATTTTTACTTATTTCTAGATTATAATTTTATTTTAAATATAACATATTGTTCTTGGTAGTATTTGTTATACATATCATTATATTAACTTTTTTCTACTTTATTTATTCAGTCACAAAGTTTACATGAAAATACAAGATCAAATGGTTAAATTGTTGAATGAAGATAGTTGGGATGATGTTGTACGCAACTATCTAAATTCAAGCTCTACATCAACACTAAAAGATTTTTATCTTGCATTTAAAAAGGTATGTTGATTTATACATTCATTTTTATTCATATGTATACTATTTTTATCTTATAACTTATACATATATTTGTTTATTTTATTAAAGATGAGGAAGGATGCAAATGGAGCACCAGATATTTTCAGAAGCTTTATTGAAAAAATTAATACCGAAAGACTGAGAAAGAAACATCTTAGGAATGTTGAACTTGATCCAACCCTTACTCATTTCATTTGGAATGGGCTTGAAACTATTCAATATTAAGTAATACAAGGTGACTATGAAGACATTGCTAAACTCATAACTAAAAGGGATTATTCTCTAGTTATTGTAGATATTCCCCATGGTTTCAACATCCCAAACATTGACTATGATAGTGACCCTTATACTTATCAAGCTCTTAGTAAAGTGGTTGCGGGATTTGTAGAAGTCACATCATCACCATTATGGAGATTTGTGACATTTCATTCAAACACACAATTGGCAATGTTATTGACAAACTTCAAGGGGAAGACAAACCCAAGGATGCAACTTACATGATAAGACATTGAAAATGTATATTTGATTAATGTTAAAAAAATCATTTATGTACAAGTTAATTGAACTTTTAAGATTTCATGTTATAGGGAAAAGTGAAATCTTCTTAACGTGAAGATCAACCAATTATAAATGATTGTAAGTTCATCCATATTGATAGTTGGACAAAAGATGATAACTATATGTCTATGCTTTTTAATAGGGTAAATGGAAAGAGTCATAGCCAAGTACTGATTTATGATGATGCTATTAAAAAACTAACATATGAAGATAAATAAGCAAAATGAGAAATTGTTAACATTTATAAAAAACCGCAGTCATTGATTAACTATCTTATAGACTTATGTTCAAATGAAGGAGATTGGGTTTTGGATTTATTTCTGGCTTAGGTAAGTTTTATTTTATAGAGTTGAATTTCAATATTTTCTTTCTTAATTTATATGTCATTATACTAATCTACTTCATTATTTATTTTGTGCTTGATAATTAGGTACAACACTAGCATGTTGCCTACAAAAAGGAATAAATTGCATTTCCATTGAAAAAGATCCATTACAGTGCAAATTTATTCAGCAAATAATTAATGCTTTTCAATTTCTTCCACATGCAATGTAAGAAATTGGGTTGAAGAAAGGGGATTGTAGTGAATCACATGTGGCAAAAAAGGCAAAGGAACCTCAACCACCATTACATGGAATGATTGGAAGGGCATACATTGGGAGATTCGCAAACATCAAAGATCCATTAGAAGAGGAAAATGAACAAAATGAAGCAGAAAATATTGTGGAAGAAGACAATGATGAAACTTTAGAGGATGAAGAGTTTGGATACGTGATATTGTTGATTAAATTTAAGTTATGTTTGGAAATCAAGCTCATTTTTTGTAACTATTAATTAGTTATACATGTAATGTTTTGACTTTGACATTTTATGAGAAGAATAAGCACTCAATTAATGTTGTTATATGTTCAATATTTGTATTATGTGATTTTCGCTTTAATTTTTATGTGAATCATTATTTAGTGAAAAAAACAATGATTATTATTATTTTTTGACATGAAATTCATAAAAAAAAAAAAAAAAAACTATTATTTAACTATTTCTTGTTAAAAAATTCCTATAAAAGTTGTGATGTTGACATGACATTTCTAGCAAAAAATTACCAAATGTGTAATTTTTTAATTATATTTATGTTCAAAATGGTTATTTTTCTGTTAATTGTAAAAAATTATTGTTTTTTAGAGACAATTATTTGAGGTGCATTGGAAAATTAATTAATGATATATAAATATGTAGAATATAGAAACTTTAAAATATCGACCTTCTTCTTTAACTATGCAAAAAATAAAAACCTCACTACAAAAAAAAAAAATTAAAAGAAAAACAAGAAAAATATGAAGAAAAAAACCACTTCAAAAATTGTTAAATTTAGAAAATAATTATTCACATTTAATACATTAGAAAATTTAAAGTCAAATAATAAGTCTTTTAAAAAAAAGGCCTGATGCAGAATCAACACTTTTTAAAATCAACATGAAAATCACTAACATTCTAAAAATTAATGTATATAACAAAATTTAAAGTGTCAAAAACTATGCTAAATATATATACGTGTGTGTGTGTGTGTGTGTATTATGCATCACCACTTTTCAAAATCGGTTGACTTTTTTGCTACCTCAACGAAATGGGTAATTGTATTAGTTCTCGTTTCAAAGTTTACATTGTTATGGCCAAATTGGTTAAAAAATAAAAAATAAAATGTTTGGTTGTCGACTAGATCGACGAATGATACACATTATTAACAACGATTATATATCTATATCTATATCTATCTATCTACTAATCTATCTATCTATCTATATATATATATATATATATATATATAATAATATATATATAATATATATATATATATATACGGTGAACATGATAAGGGAATATCGTTGGCGTTCAAGGCTAACATGTGAATGTTTTGTTTATATATAAAAATTATGCCAACAGGTGGGTGGGTCTGGGGTTGAACCAGCGATTCCCAACCCAATAGCGACCTATTTTGACTGTCGTGACTGCCGCACTCGACAACGATGTTTGTAATCTCCGCCCTCAAAATTTTATTTAAACGATACCCGATGTGAAGTGTGGGGAGAGTGCGACCGATGAAACCTGATTCCTATTGTCTGTGGAACCCGTAGTCGAACCGCACCCCTCTTGGGCACGGATTTCAAGAAAGATTCCAATGAATCTTGGGGGAATATTCTACAAAGAATATTGTAGGGAATCTAAAAGATTCCCTAGAGCGCCAAAGGTCACCAACACAAAACAAGGTCGACTTTGCAATTCTTTTTCATTATTTTTCACCAGGAATCCAATCACGTAGTTTGTTTCTTCAACGAAGGTCTACATTTTCACACCATCCCTGGAAGTGGAGGTATAAAGTGTCATTTTTTAATTTCTTGTAATTTGATTTCGCTGCCATTTAATGAAAGTGGCCTCCCCACATTGAGTAGGGCTTATAGACGTAACCCACACTTGATGAACTTCAATTATCAAGTTTTTGTGTGCCTTTGATCTCATGGTTCCTTTTGATTTCTTCCTTTTTTATGTGTATGTTTCACTTGGTTACATGCTCTTTTAAATGCAATTTTGTATGCATCCTTGAAGTAAAATATTTGGATTAAGTTTGGTATCAGAGTAGGTCTTCTTGATGTGAGTTTCATGAGTGAATGCTAACTAGTAACAAGCTTCAAAAAGGTGAAGGAAAACTCAAGTTATTTGATCCTGAAGCGGGGCATGCAACACGAAGATGGAAAATGGCTGATGAGGAAGCTCGAATAGAAGAGCGAAATTATCGCAAGATATTCTTCACCATGGTAGAGAAAGTGGACAAATTGTTTGCATAATATGAGAAGACAATCAACCCTGAGAAGAAAGAGCCAGATGATCATTCCTTGATAAACCATGGAGGTGGAGGAGAAGATCCCCCTCCCTCTCCATCTTCCAGTGACAATTCTTCTTCTTCCTCTTCTCATTATTCTAATAGGCATCATAGAAATGCATCTAAAAAACAATTTTTAAGTTATATGTAAAGTTTGATTTGCCCACATATAATGGAGAATGTAATGTAGATAAGTTAAACAATTATATTAGACATATTGAGGCCTATTTCCGAATTCAACAGATTGAGGAAGATGAGGTCAAGATCAAATTAGCATCTCTTTAGCCGAGTGGCACCACTCTCATCTGGTGGGAGAGAAAGTTACAGAAAGGAAACTTGGGTAATATCCTTTCTTCTTGGTCCAACTTTGTTTCTTCATTAAAATATCGATTCTATCCTTTGGTTTATCGACAAAAGGCTTTAATGGAATGGAAATATTTAAGACAACAAAGCGTCGAAATGTACAAAGATTCACAAAAGAGTTTATAAAACAAGCTTTAAATTTGGGAAATTTCACTTGATTCACCAGAAACTGTAACAAAGTATATTGGTGCTTTACATAGTTACATCAGGCATTCTTTGTTGTTGTTTGAGCCTACCACTATTGATGCGGTTAGTATGAATACCATTCACCTTGAAAGTAGGGGAAAGAATGACAAAGAAGATCAACCCAATAAATCATCTTTCAAACCTCATAATGGAAAGTTTAGAGGAAAGGGAAAGGGAAAGGGAAAGGACAAGAATACATCTATAACCAAGAAAGAAGGAGAAAATCCATCTTGCACACATTGAAATAAGGAAGACCATGATGATGATCATTGTTGGAAGTTCCATCCAGAGTTGAAGGCAAAGATATTTTGTGGAAAGGGAAAGAAAAATATGGTGGAAACCATGCAGCAGGACCTTGGATCCGATTCTGGTGACAAGACACAAATCACAATAGTGGGCATGCAAGGTAACCTTTCTCTTGATGCTAATGGAAATTCTGAAATGCATGCAAGTACAAGTTATTCAAATGAGTCTCTTGTTAATGAATGAAAGAGGAATGAATTGTTCCACATTAGTGTTGTGATGAAACATACTAAAGTGGAAACCTTGTTTGATCTGAGCTCTCAAGTAAACTTGATTTCAGAATTTGTGGTTAAGAAACTAGGGTTGGAGACCAAGCCTCATCCAAAACCCTATCCTCTTGGTTGGGTGTGTGAAAAATCCAAATTACATGTAACCAAACAATGTAGGGATAGATTTGTGATTCCATCCAAACTAGTAGCTGAGGTTGAACTTGATGTTGTACCTCTTGATATTTGTGGCATTGTATTGGGTAGTCCATATTTGTATGTCAACAAAGAAGTTTTCTTTCGCCATGAAAATAAGTATCATCACACGAAAGATGAGGTGGAATGCATTGTTATAGATCATCATGCCAAGATTAGTGCAAGTCTTGTAAGTGTAGGTCAGATGAAGAGATTGATAAATTCCAGCAAAGAGTGAAATCTCATGGTTGTGAGAGAAAAAGATGCAAAGACATCTGAAGCTTTCCAAGGTTGTGATGCCACTCATAAATAATAATTGTATGAAATTGTTTCTAACTGTAATGATATTTTTCAGGAACCAAGTGGGTTGCCTCCAAGCATGAGATCCAACATGAAATTCACTTGCAACAAGATGCTCCTTTACCAAATATTGGTGTGTACAAGTTGTTAGCCATTGAGATGGAGGAGATAAAGAAACAAGTGAAAGAATGGTTGAACCAAGGGGTCATAAGGCCAAGCTCTTCTCCATGCATCTCACCCGTTGTGTTGGTTCCAAAGAAGGATGGAACATGAGGATGTGCATGGACTACAGGTCAATCAACAAAATAATGGTGAAGAATAGATACCCTCTCCCTCTCATTGTTGACTTATTAGACCAATTGAAATTTTTTGTGTATTTCAAAAAACTGGACTTGTGCAATGGCTATCATCAGGTCAAGATTGCAAAATAGGATGTATTGAAGACTGCATACAAGGAAAAATAGGGGTTTTTTGAATGGATGGTGATGCCATTTAGACAATGCAATGCTCTGACCACATTCATGAGGGTGATGAATGACATTTTCAGACCTCTTCTTGATGACTTTGTACTTGTGTATCTTGATGACATTCTTGTTTTTAGTAGAACATAGGAAGATCATGTGAGTCATGTTAAAAATGTGCTTGATATTTTGCAAAAAGAAAAATTGTATGTCAAAATGTCTAAGTGTGAGTTTGGTAAGACCTCTTTGATTTACTTGGGTCACATTGTTGGAGGTGGACAATTAAAAATAGATCCTTCTAAAGTTGATGTGATTGTGAAGTGACCTAAACCCACCAATGTTACATAGGTTCATAGCTTTTTGGGTGTACTACAATACTAAAGAAGGTTCATTTCCAACTTCTCTGTCATTGCATCCCCCTTGCATGCATTAACAAGTGTGAAGCAGACCTTTCAGTGGGGAGGAAAGTAGTAGAAATCCTTTGATACAATGAAAGAGAAGATCAGTACTGCACCAGTTTTTGCCTTAGCTGACCTCCAGCATCCTTTGGAGACTAAGACAGATGCCAGTGGGTACGCCATAGGAGCCGTGTTGATGCAGCAAAGGAAACTTTTATGTTACCATTCAGAGACATTCTCCCAAGTCATTATGAACGATCCCACATATGATAAGCAGTTGTATGCCTTGTCCAAAGCGTGAAGAAGTGGAATCACTATTTGATTGGAAAGGAGACCATCATTCATACCAATCACCAGCCCTTGTACTAAACCCAATCACAAACCAAGCTTCAACAAACACGTCATTTCAGATGGATGGGGTTCCTTCAGCAATTTCACCTGGTAATAAAATACAAGAAGGGAACTAGCAACAAAGTGGAAGATATTATTTCTCACCCTCCTATTTCTGCATCTATTGTTTTGTAAATGCCTATTTATCTTTTTAAATTTATATTGAATATTTTAAGGAGATTTATGCAAAGCTGACTCATGGATTGCAAGTAGAAAATTATCATTTGCAGGGAAAATTGTTGTACCACCTTGGAAAAATGTGTGTCCCCACCAATGAAAGAATACATGTAATCAGAGAGGCACATACCTATCTTGTGTCAGGTCATTTTGGTGTAGGGAAAACTTTGTGTCATTTGTAGAGGTTTTGTTATTGGTCTCACATGAAAAACATTGTAACAAGATATGCAAAGGGGTGTGTGTTGTGCTCAATTTGCAAGCCCACTAATAGAAAATTAGGGCTCTACACACCACTCCCTGTTTCGAGTCGTCCATGGGAAAGTGTGTCAATGGATTTTGTTGGAGAGTTTCCTTTTTCTAGGTAGGAGAGGTCATGACTATTTATATGTCGTTATGGATCGATTTAGTAAAATGTGTGTCCTAATGCCTTGTAAAAAGCATATCACTACAAAGCAGACTACTCATCTCTTATTCCAATTTGTATGGGTCCACTTTGGGTTTTTGACATCCATTGTGTATGATCGAGACTCTCATTTCCTTGGAGAGTTCTGGATGATTTTGTGCAGTGTGAAATTTCATCCGTAGACTAATGGGAAAACAAAGGTTGTCAACCACAAAAGTATACATGTACTTCGAGAATATTGTTGCAAGAATCCCAAGTTGTAAGAAAAGCAACTTCCTTATGTACAACATGCATACAAGAAGGTTGTGCATTCATTCACTCAGAGCTCACCATTCACGACATGCTTTGGATATTTTCCAAAGGATTCCTTAGACACGATCTTTGGGAGAGATGAATACTACAGTGAGCCAAATGACAGGGACAAAGCATAGAAGTTCATTCATCAAATTCAGATGATTCACTAAGTAGTGCAAGAGCGATTAGAGAAAATTCAAGATCAATACAAGGCTTGACATGACAAGCACCGGGTTGATCACCAATTCGAGGTTGGAGACAGGGTATGCCTCCACATCAACAAAGACAAAATGGAAGGGAAAGGAAATAAGTTGAGACCAATCCAATATGGACCATTCACCATATTAGAGAATATCGGAGACAATGTTTTTCATCTTGATTTGCCAACATACATGCAAATTTACTCAGTAGTGAACATTGAAAACTTGAAGCTTTATGAGCCTCCTTTGATCATGGATATCGAAGAGGTTGGACAAGTTCCTACAGTGGACGATTTTGAACCTAAATAATTAGACAAAATACATGAAGATATCATTCTTGATAAGAGAACTAGGACTTCATGATGGGGAGATGTCGAGTACCTTTGTATTGGTTTCAAGGGAATGAATCCAATTAAGGCTCGTTGGATTGAAAAGGATAAAGTGAGGGAGAAATTCCATCACTTTCTAATTGAATGATAAAGATTTTCGTGGCCCAAAAGCTCATTAGTGGGGAGGAATGATCTAGAAGGATCCTAAAAGGCCAAATTTTCAAATTCCTTGAAACATAGAAAAACTAGTCTCAAATAGAAGAGGTAATTGTTCTGAATCCAATGACACAAACTTAACCTTAATCCTACATCGTATGAAGAACTTATGGCCCACTGAATTTTTTTGAAAACAACTAGAGTTTTTGCAGGCAAGACCCATAATGACACTTGGCATGTTGATGTCAATAGTAAGGATGCTAACATCATCCATACGGATGCTGTCAATAGGTGACGTGGTAATATAGACAAAGGAGATCTAACCAGAACATGACACGTGGTAGTTGATGTCAACAGCCCACTCAGCAACCCAGTCAGCCATATAGATCAATCATAGAGTGACATTGGCAGCCCAGTCAGCATCATTAGATTCTTCTAAGGAGGTGATAAATTGTACCATTCCAGCCACCGACGATGACCAAATTGTTTCATGTTTAAAATTTCTGGTAACCCCAAAAATAGTTGGCGGGAAAAAAGGTTGTTATGGCCAAATTGAATTAAAAAATAAAAATTTGTTCGGCCACCAACTGGTAGGCGGCCAAACAATGGTTATATATATATGTTGAACACAAAAAGGGAAGACTGATGATGGTCAAGGCCATCGGGCGAACATTTTATTTGTATATAAAAATTATGTTGACCTTTGGGCAGGTCTGGCGTTGAACCCACAACCTCAAACCCACTAGTGGCCTATTTTGGTTACAATGATCGCCACACCCAACGACCATGTTTGTGATCTCCGCTTTCAAAAAATATTTAAACCACACCCAAAATCTTGGGGGGAATATTCTATAGAGAATCTTGCAAGGAATCTAAAAGATTCCCTAGAGCCCTAGAGGTCACCAACATAGAACAAGGTCGAATTTATAGTCATTTTTCACAATTTTTCGCCAGGAATCCAATCATGTAGTTTGTTTCTTCTGCAGAGGTATACATTTTCAGGTCATTTTGTAATTTATTGTAGTTTTATTTCGCTTCCATTTAATGAAAGAGGCCTCCCCACATTAAGTAGGGCCCAAAGACGTAGCCCACACTAGGTGAAATACGCTATCAAGTTGTTTGTGTGCCTTTGATCTCATTTTTGCTTTTGATTTTTTCTTCTTTTATGTGTATGTTTCACATGGTTACATGCACTTTTAAATGCAATTATGTATGCATCCTTAAAGTAAAAGATATGGATTAGAGGCTTTAGATGAAAAGTAATAGTACTATTCTAATAGAGGCACACAAGAACATGGAAAGAATCATTATTTAACCTACAAAGTATTCACAAGATAACAACAATCATAAAAGAAAGTAAGAATACACGTTCAACCAGATGAATAACAAAGCCAAAGAAATAGTTCATTTTCATTATCATGTATAAACATAAAAATACACTCCAAACAATGAAAGAATAGCCTTATAATCATTCATGAAATATGCATGAATGTGCATCAGTTCTAAGAGCTTCATATATTAAGTGAAGTTCTCAAGATACATGATTACAATGATGTAATGCTAGCCCCGATAATGGAACATTAAGTCACCACTTGCTCCTCCAAAGAAAGATCTTGTCTCTTATGCCAAACTAGAGAATCCAAGGTGAAAATTATTTTTCTTAAGCTATGAGGGTGTATATATAATAAATGAGGTGACTCTCCACCTCCCTTGTGACTCTTAACCTTTCCTCGTGACTCTTGAGATCCTACGTGAATTTTCGAATTCCTATGTGACCTTTGAGCTTCTACATGACTTTAGAACTTTCTAGTGACTTTTCACATTCCATGTGGGACCCCTGGGCTTCCACACATTTACATTTTATTATTTTTTGAAAAATTACATAATTACATTCCAAAAATAATGTGGCAAAATGCATTGACCACATATGAATTTTGTGATGACACTTTGAGATCCATGACTTGGCAACAATAACATCAGACTTTATAGGGCATAAAGGCCAAGTTATTTTGTTGTTGTTGTTTTAAACTCTTCATTATTGATATGAAAGGCACTTCATATCCATCCTCCAAAGTATTTGATTATAATATTAGATTCTTTCATGTCATCTTGGCCTCCATCCATCTGTCATGGTCCAAAGGTCCTCTATTCTTGCATGATAGTTTCTTTGTGACTTGTCTCCACATGTGTCCTTCTTGTAACCTTTCTTTTTGACTTTCTTGATCATCATCATGCCATGATTGGGTGATGTCATCTGCAAATTAAATTCACTCATGATAATACAACATTAGTCCCATAATCGCCTATTCTACCTTTTCTCATGTAAGGCTTCCTGTGATGAGATAGTGGAGAAGAACTAGGAGGGAAGCCTAGGGATTGTGTAGTGCACAAAGCTAGGAGGTTAAGTGTGATGGTTTAGGCATTGTAACTATGAAATGTGTAGTAGCTAATGAGAAGGAAAGTTAGGGACTGTGCAGCGGGCCAGTTCAAGAGGCAGGGAGGCAAGACTAGGAACTGTAAATGCGCAATACATAGTGAATAAGAAGAAGACTCTTTGGATTGGGTAGTGGAGCACTGTAGTGACCCAGAGGTGGCCTAATTATCCACTAGAATTACGCAATGCAAAGTTGAAAAAGGGTAGGACAAGGTATTGCACAGTTGAGAAAGTTAGAGAGACAAGGATTGAATGACTCTGACTGCGAAATTTGCAGTGATGGGAGAGGATGGTCAAAGGATTGCATAGTTTTCCTCAAAAGTGATCCGAAGGAGGCTCCATTATCCACTAGAATTGTGCCATGAACAATGGAGGCAAGCAGGACTCAATATTTTTTGCATTGAACAAGTGTAAGCATGAGCCTTGAGAGACTGTGCTTCAGGATTAAACAATGTGCTTGTGAAGGAGGTTGTCCTCAGGATGGCACAATGCATTTTTGTGAGAGGTAAGGGTATTATTAATGTTGACTAAGAATGAAAAATCTTCTCACCCTTTGGTTGAGAGCTTAGGTGTGTAGGATTTGAGGACAAGGGGATATCCAACATTAGTTAAGTGCAGGATCAATGGAACAAGAGAGGAAAAAACATGCAAGCAAGCTCTAAAATAATGATATCAAACATGTATAGCATTGAATACAAGCCAAAAATTAAAAAGAAAAAAGAAAAAAAAAAAGAAAAAAAGAAAAAAAAAGGGTACTCAAAATCAACATGCATGCCTTGAAACGAAAACAAAGCAACATTTATTTCTTCATACGATAGTTGAAATGTAGGTTTGCGACCGTTAGGATACAAGTTGAAACATAAGTGCCAATTGTAGCCAGAAAGTGCCCTAAGCCATGGGAAAGTGTCTAGTGCATGTTCTTATGATAGATAGGATCATCTAATGCACAAGAGAGTGTCAAAACTATCTCTAGGAGGTGTTATTAAGATGTGTGAAAACAAGTGAAAGAAACACATGCAAACACAAAGAAAACAAAAGAAACACATTTAAGAATAAAGCAGGAAAAGCTGACACTTGTGAGAGTAAGAATAAGTGGAAATGCCACTAACAAAAGCTAAAGAAAGTGGAAGCAACAAATGCAAAAGTAAAAGAAAACAAAAGCGACATTTATGAAAGTGAAAGCAAGCAAAAATGATAATCACAAAAGTGAAAGTGACACTTACAAAAAAAAAACACGCAAAAGAGAAAATTGAGACAACTCACTCGAATGATAGTACAGTTGCAACTGAGAGTGAGAGAATGTTGCTTATGCTTCAAAGTGCATAGAGCTCAAAATTGAAAGAAAACTATGAAAATAGATTTGAGTTAAACTCTTCATACAAGGAAATAAAATAAGAGTGGGGTAGTTGCCACTAAGAGGTGTGACAATAATGACTTGGAGAATTGCATTCTCACTGTTAATTGGAAATTTGCACTGACTGTTAGTGAAGGCTTCATAAGCACTACCTTTATGAACTACACAGTCACTACCACCAAGGGTTGCACAGTCACTATCATCAGAACTTGTGCAGTTACTACCACTAGGTACTGCACAATCACTGTATCTAAGGACTGCGTAGGCACCATCTCCAAAGGATACTCAAGCATTATCTTCAAGGGTTGTGCACTGCATGTCTTCAAAGTTAGACATTGACTTCTAGGCTTGCTAGGAAGGGGTTCGCCTAGGAATGCATCAAAAGCCAAGCATGCGTAAGCAAGTGGTTTCAACACTTAGAGTCTTTATAAAGCATCAACCAACCATGAAGTGACAATGAACAACTTGGAACAACAAATCATACCATCACAAGGAGGCTCCAAAATTCAAGTGTAGGCAAATTTTGGAGGGTGTTTATCGCAACAACAACACTTTGTGACACGCTAGAAGAAACTCAACTTCTCTGTTTAGGTCTACCTTTATGCACAAAGTCTTGTCTTTCAGGAAGTATTGATTCACCATGTGGACCACTTCAAATTCCCCATTTATATTGGTTATAAGTATAGTCTATCATATCCCCCTTCTTGGCTAAACACAAATACAAGGCTTACCACACCTCAATTATTTTGATCCAAGAGAAGGATAGTATGTATTTGCAAGTTTAAGATGATCATAATGTAGTTCCATCTCTAGTATTGCTCCTCTACCATAAATTATATCCATTACCTCGAAGGAGTCACTTTCAAGAAAGACAATCATTGTTTCACTATTAATAAGCTTGTTCAGTATCCTATTGAAGCTGCTTGCTTCACCTCTCCATGCAGGACGCTTTCTATTATTTCACCCCTTATTTATTTTCACTATGTTCATTGCCATTTTATTGGTGTTTATATTTCCAAGGTAGAAGAGGGATCCCATCTTATTGAGAGAAAGAGAGGTTATTCCTATTGTAGAGATTCTTATATACTTATGAAATTAATATGCTATATTTTAGTTTTTTCCTTTCCCTTCTCTACTATATTGGATCAACAAGAAAAACTCCATTCAATTACCATATCAAGTCAAGGAATGAAGATCCTAAAATAGATACGAGCATCATGAATCTACTTATAGCTTTCCATTTGAATGAATCATATTTTCCATTCAGACATCATAGACCTTAAAGATATCAAACCCAAGCAAAGAAGAGGGACCATAATTTAACAAAATGTTGATGCATATCACAAATCTCTTTCAAAGCTTCACCACATTATGCTTTGAGATAGACTAGATTAGTTTCCATGCATGATATTATTAAATAAAACGTGAAATAAAAACAAAATCAGGAAAAGAGAACAAATTTAAGACTAAAATGAAAAGCAACACGTATGACATGAAAAAAAATAAAATGCAAGGACTAGATAAGGAACAAAATGTAGGGTCAATGTAATGCAAAAGAGAAGCTAAAAATCATTTAGGCCTACTCCTAATCTAACCAGCTAGAAGATAAGGGCTAAGTGAAGTAAAATATTCATCACAACCATTCAAGTTTCTCCCGAACAATAAATTGAAATATATGAACAATTAAAACCCATATAAACAATATATATAAATAAATATGCTTACCTGAATATCCTGTACATAAGAATGAAGGTCAAGGTTGTAAGAAAAAAGGTGTTATTTGGAAGCTCACTCTATCCAACCTGCAAGCTTTCCACAATAGAAAGGATGATGAACATGAATACCTTGAAAACACCTCTAAAACATACATCCATATGTGTTAAGTTGAAGATAGTGTTGGAACTTGTTAGTAGCAACCAAACTCGTCAGATATGATTCCTATAACGAGTCAATAATTGGATCATGAAAACAACCGTATTCGAAAGATTGACATTCATGCAAAGATAAGTCTTCGATCACCAAATCCATATTATGAGAAAGATCAAGCAAAGATAACATAAATATTTCTCACTCAGACACTTTATGAAGATTGCGGGAGCCCAACATAACCATCAACAAACTTTGAAGTGCCCTGACTTCTCGATAAGTATCTGAGCAATAAAGAGATGAATAAAATATAAACAAACAACTGTCATCAAATAAGTTGATGGGAAAATAATTAAGGAGATGGAAGATGTTAAGTTTGATGCATTGGTCAAATATGAAATCTAACACATGATGTGTTCCATTATTCAAAGATAAGGATGTATTGATTTAAGGGAATCTACAAGTGCTTCGAACTAGTGAATCTTCTTCCTCGTGCGATGATGCTTGAAAATGATCAGTTCCTCTTTTCCAGTGTAGGAGATCATTACTTTGTATCTAAATAAATACTATACCAATAATAAAAAATTCGAAAGAATTAACATTGATTGTTGGTATAGCAAAGCCCAAAAACAAAGAATAGCAAGACCAAGCTGACAAAAGATAACAAGTATGAGTTGAATCATATCCAACATTGATATCAACTTCATGGTTAGGTTTGCTAAATTATTCAAGCATTAACTTAGACTCCCGAGGATCAACCGTGCTAGAAAGATAATTAATTTCATAACATAAACTAAAAAATAAGAAGTTGATCACTCACGAAAAGAATCGACATGGACAAATATTGCAGTTAATGATATTTTTCTTGACAATTGGAGTAACAAGTTGTGAAGCTCTAGGGATCCGTGAAAGATATGCATTTGAGCTCTGGTTTTGATACAAGGGATTCACATGATGGATAATTTACCAAACAAGAATCTTTTATCCAATCAAAATCACTATCTTGAGGATTAGGAAGATTAAATTGAAAACACCAAGAATCCTTTAAGATCTAGATCCATTCTACTACAAAGATCTCATCAAGATTGAGAGAACATGATGTAACCATCAGTGGGAGCTGAAGTGCCTTGACTCCTTGACAAGTCCCTAAACTTTCAGGTCGTGGATGATCAGATTTGGGTGGCTTAGAAAGGTCAACAGGTAGGTACATACCACTATCATCAGATGTGTCAATGAAAACATTGTTAATGCCATTGATTTGGTCAAATTTAAAATTTAGCATATGAGACTCTTAATGGATAGAGAATTTAGACACATCAATCAAAAAACTCCCTTGAACATTTAAAGTTGCAACATCTTCCCCCTGACCTATGAAGTTTACGATTAAACAAATCATGAACAATGAATTCAATCTCTTCATCATCTGATCATGTAACCACACAATCTTGTACCAAGATGCAATAAAAGTCAATAGAATAAGGATCTAGAGGATTTAGAGAAATTTTGGTATAACAGACTCATGAAATGCATCTGGGTTAGAACAATAGTGTGTCAAAGGTGAGGAAAGATGAGAAGACTAAGGAGGAAAGACTTCGATTGTGATTGAATCTGATTCAAAATTCAATTTTTGCATACTCATATCAACTTGCAACAATGGTGGATTATCATGCATGTTATGATCTATGAGATTATGAGAACATCCACCACCACCCAGGACACTTCTTGGGTCATGGAAAGGCGATGAATACAAGATAATATCAGGATAAAGTTGAATATTAATTGGATCAACATAATCTTCCTCAGTGTAATGATCAAATAATGGCATACCAATGTGATTCTGGAGTTTCATTGCTCTTCTTTAACATGGTTTATTAAAGCTTCAGAAACATGGCCATCTAATTCTCCTAGTTTAGTATCTGAAGATGTATTAGAGGAATTCCAAGAGAATTTCGAGTTGAAGGATCATCCCATCCCACAACTAGAGATGATAAATCAATCAGATGAGATTTAGATCATAGGGTTGAGAATATAAATCTTGTGAGGAAAAGAAAAGATAATCCACTATGCTTAGGAATTCATCACTTCTTATATCAACAAAAGCATGAATGTCAAGGTGATGGTTGCCTAAGGTTTCAACTTGAGTAAGTTTTTTTAGATCATTTAACTGGTTACGAAGATCACAAGAAGATTGATCATCATTTTGATAAGGAGGAATCCAAAGGAGGGAAGAAATGTTGGAAATATCTTCACCCTTTTCCTCCTCTACCTATGAGATGTAGCCACCTTGTACTTGATCACCATGTGAAACAACAAATTGGGAATCAAAACTATCTAGACCAATTACTAGTAGACCAGATTGATTAAGAAAATCAAGGTACAAAGGCTCATGAGGTGTAAATGGTAGAGGATGGCGGGTATCCATTAAAGAAACAATACTTTCAATGGAAGTAGATTCATTCAATATTAATATTTTGCATGTTAGTGTTATCTTGAAGAAATAAGGGATCAACTTCCACATTAAATCTGATGGAATCATAAGAACCATGAATCCTTCTTTGAATGAAAATTGGTTCATGAGAATAATATGAATGTAGGAAAAATGAATCAACAATTTGGTTTTCAGATTTCACAACTCCAACCTCGACACAAGGTGTTGGGTCCCTATAATACTAGTGATTACCCCATTACTATTGTAGTTATACCCCTTATTAATATTGTTGCGCCCCTATTGCCCCCATATTGTTATTAGTGTGCCCCATAGAATCCCTCTATTTTTATTTTTGTGGCTTTATATTATTATTGTTAGGTCGGCTAGGTTATATTGTGACTCCTTAGACTC
>APFE030353274.1:0-16268 GCA_000404065.3 Pinus taeda
AATTAGAGTGAATTTCTTGAAATCCCGATAATTAATAATTTGGCTGCATAACTAAAAATAAAAAATGTTAGTAAAACTCTCTACGAGTTAATATTTAAACTGAATGCATTATTGGACAAATTTATTTACAAAATGCGATATTGTACATTTTATACATTTTTAACCCAGGCTAGCTAAATAATCAGATTTTCAAATGAGCGCCATTTTCAAACCAGTTGACCAAATGAGGCGAAACAAGCGTCGATGGAAAGCTTATAAAAAATCGATTCTAACAAAGCAATCAAAACAAGAATCCAACGAAAAATAAAAATTAACAAAAGCGTAGGGAGATCAACTAAAATAAAAATCCAAAAAGGTGCCTAGCCAAAATTTTTATAGAAAGGGTCCCCATTATTTGAGTTGAACAAGTCAAAAATGGGGGGGTTGTGTTTTTACCACAACACTATCTAAGAATCTGCCAAGTTTAAACTGTTTGGACAGATAATGATTCTCTATATTCTACAATAGGAAATTGAAACCTAGGGAGACCAAGATTAAGCTGTTTGGATCTCCCTTTAATTGAAAATTTCTTCAAAAATGGAATAACTTATCAAAATTGGAATGCAGCAGAGGCACTTAGACTAGCACACTCTCATGGACACTTCTTTGGCCTCTGCAGCAAATATGGAACATTGCAGCCTGCAGAGCATGACATATTTGGCATGTAAACATGTCAATCATGAAAGATGAATGCCTGCTATGAGCAAGAGGCTAACAGGATCATTGGTCAAGTGGTTTCATATAGTCTTCAGGTAAGTATTGAGGTAGAAAACAACTCGATTGAGGTATGGATAATTCTTGATTCTTTATTTGATAAATATGATGATATTTCTTCTTATTACTTTGAAAAGAAGATTCATGAAATAAATCCTACTAATTTTTATATAGTAGAATTATACCTTGTTGAATTGAAGATCTTAAATGAAAAGTTAAATAATTGTGGTAAATATTACAAGAAGACACACATTGCTCTTATCATTCTTGTAGAACAAAAATTGCCATCTTGTTTTGACATGTTCATCCTAATTAGGAATATGGCTCTTGAATTGTCTCAAAGTACCATGAAACCTACTTTTGATGATTTTTGTAAAGGGTTGATAAATGAGCAAGAAAGTTTGATTGTTTCAATACAAGTCTCACCTAATAAAGCTCTTATGGCACATAATAAGAATCCTAAGAAAAGATTTAATAATGTTAAAGGTTCTTATTCACACACTTCTAATCATACTAATAATAATGGTCATGCTTCTCACACACATCATGAAACTAGTAAGAGGAAGAAAGTGTGTGATCCTTGTAAACATTGTGGTAAAACTAACCATCCTGAAAGAATTGCTTTAAAGCGAAACGTTTAATGGCTAAAGCTAACAAGAAAAATTCTAATGAATCTTAAGTAGATTTATGTGCATGTGTTGTTTCATCTAGTAATTCTTCTTCTAATGTGGAATGGATAATGGATTATGGTGCTTCTAAACATATGACTGGTAATGTTTAATTATTTACATCTTATGACACTAATAAGCACTCATCTTAGAAATTTTCTATTGGTGATGGGAAACAAATTTCCGTAATTAGTTCCGGTAATATTAGTGTTGCTAATGGTCAATTGGAAGATGTTTTTCATGTTCAAAACATGCCCATTGACTTACTTTCTATTTATCGTGCATGTCAGAAAGGTTTTAAATTTGAAGGTTGGCCTGATAAATATGTTCTTAAAGATATCAACCGAAATTACAAAGTAGTCTCTTCTGGTCCTATTGATAATGCAACTAGTTTATATAAATTTGATAGTTTTAATTCAACTAAGAGACCTATGTTAATCATTCTGATGAACTAAGCCAATTATGGCATGAAAGATTGGGTCACTTGAATTATGGTAAAATTAAAATGCTAACTAAAATGGTTCATGGTTTGCCTGATATTTTTTCTACTACTGGTGTTTGTGAAGGATGTGTTCTTGGTAAACATCGTAGAGAAATGTTTAATAAAGGTAAAGCATGGCATGCTACAAGAACCTTTGCAATTAATTCATAGTGATATATGTGATCCTCTTGAAGTTCCTTCAATATCTCATGCAGTTTATTTTATTACCTTTATTGATAACTTTAGTAGATAATCTTGGGTTTATTTTTTGGAAAAATAAAAATAAAACATTTGTAAAATTTTAAGAATTTGAATCCATGGTTGAAAATGCATTTGGGAAGAGTATTAAAACCTTGCAATCTGATAATGGGGTGGGGGAGGGCATGGGGGGTTTGTTAAGCAAGTATTTGATGCATATTTATCTAAACATGGTATTCAACATCAAATATTGTTCATTACACACCTCAACAAAATGGCGTAGCTGAAAGGAAAAACAGAAATTTAGTTGAAATGGCTAGATGTATGGATTATTCTAAAGGACTGCATAAGAAATTTTGAGTTGAAGTCATCTGTTGTGCTAATTTTATTTTAAATAGAGCTCCTACTAAAGTTGTTAAGCATGTTACCCCTGAGGAAAAATGGAATGGACGTAAACCAAATATTAGTAATTTTAAAGTGTTTGGTTGTGAACGTTGGAATCATATTCTTGATGAAAAACAGAAAAAGTTAAAACTAAAATCTCACAAGTGTATCTTCATTGGTTCTGATGAGAATTCCAAGGATTACAGGTTGTTTGATCCTTCTAATCAAAGTGTCATAATCAAAAGGGATGTTTAATTGGAGAAATACAACCTCATACCACTGCAATCCTAATATAAGCTCTAACAACAGGTTCTATAGCATGAATTCTCTTCCCCACCTGAGTCTATAGAATATCATGTTACCTTGAATTTACCAATACCACCTGTTACTCCTATTCATGTTACTCCTTCTTCTAGTTTTGTGCCTCTTATTGATCTGGATTCTTCCTCTCCCTCAAGTATTCCACCTGAAACTCATGAAGTTCCTAAAGTGACTCATGTTCCTTCTACTCTTCCTGTTTGGGCTCAGAAAAATATTGAATCTGTAGGTAGTGAGGTTGGAAATCCTTCCGACACTCGTTGAGCTAGATCTAAATTTGCTCTTATGACCAAAATTTTGGCCATAGATGATCCTACTACTTATGCTCAAGCTAAGTGTAAGCCTCATTGGGAACAAGCTATGTTTGTTGAATATGAATATCCTTTGAGAAATAAGGCTTGGTCTCTTGTTCCTCTTCCTTTAGGAAAGAATTTAGTTGGTTGTAAATGGATTTATAAAACTAAGTTCATTGTAGAAGGACAGATCGAAAAGAATAAAGCTAGATTAGTTGCAAAAGGATTTAATCAACTTGAAGGTATTGATTATAATGAAACTTTTTCTCCTATTGCTAAAATGAACACAATAAGAACCATCTTATCACTTATTGCATATTATAAGTGGGAAATTCATCAAATGGATGTTAAAAGTGCCTTTTTAAATGGTGATCTTACTCACGAAATTTATATGCAACAACCTCCTTGTTTTATTTATGTTAATCCTCAATTTTAGTATGCAAATTACACAAATCTTTATATGGTCTCAAACAGGCATCTAGGGCTTGGTATGATAAAATTGATGCATATTTCTTGAATAATGGTTTGAAGCGTTGTATATATGATCCAAATCTGTATGTTAAGAACTTTGGTTATAAAGTCCTCATTATTGTTTTATATGTGGATGATCTAATTATCACTGGTATCTAGCTTGTATTAATTCAAGATATGAAAATTGCTCTTCAGAAGCAGTTTGAGATGACAGATCTCGGTATATTGCACTATTTCTTGGGTCTTCAGATCTGGCATATGGTCGATGGTATTTTTCTCTCTCAACCTAAGTATGTGACAAAGTTATGTTGAAATGTGGCAACAAGAATATTCGAATTTTAATTTGTCCTTGAATTAAAATTTGAATTTACTCTCACCAGCTTCTTTAAAATAATTAATTCATTCATTATGGATTAACTAGTTAGAGAAATTCAAGTCATAAGTCTTTCTGAAGTCATGCAACAATTATCCCTTAAATTAAGGATATTATCCCTTAATTAAGGAGATAAGTTTGAGTTATATTTGAGTTGTAATTAGTTAACTCAGTTTACCAAGTTAAGTCCAGTTAAATTAGTTCCAAACTGTTTGAGGAACTAATTGTGAGTTATCAGTCAATTGATGCATACATGCACTCAACCATTGTACTCCAGATAACTAAAGATTCTCTCATCAGAAACTCATGCATGTCTGTTCTAAGAAAGACCTAGTTGAGCTAAATGTCAGGGACAGTGTACTATCAGTTGCATGTTTTCTCCTATTAAGGAAACACATGCATGCAGAAGGATCAATGCACAGGAGGATTGCGCAGTTTTACAGGGTGTGAGATCGGTGTGAGAGATCAGTGTTCTACTTGGTTGGCAGTCTTCCACTTGGTAATAGGAGGATCACCCAAGAGAAACTGCGCAAATAAATAGGAGCTTGGAGGGCAGAGGAGAAGGCTTGTGAGAAGCCAGGATTGCCTGTCAGCATCTGTGAGGATTGTACTAAGAGATGGCTAGCTGTGAGAGCTAAGGCTTTGTATAATTCTGATGTATTTCCACCTTGTATGATAATATAGATAGTGGGGTTTTTAGTTGAGGCTCTCCCCTGAGTATTTTATGTGTTTCATGTGTATTGATTCTTCCTCTTATGGTTATATGTGTTCAGCTCTGATTCAGTTCGATCTTTAAGCTTCCGCAAGTTTGATAGTAGAAGTAGATTATAGTATTTTTCTTTGGTATATTGCATTATCGGGTTAATCTACAGTTAGATTTTCTACATAGTCTTAGAGTGAGATTTGTAGAGAATTTGCAGGAAATTCTACAATTTATTGCCTTGTTTCCATATGAGCAATTATCAACCTACTGTTATAGCACCATTTACCACTCTTGGTAGATCTGATGTTGTGGTTATGGCCTAGGGCAACCCTTCCTTTCCAGACTTGGTCCAAAACCTAAAAATTAGTGTTTTATTTCCCATACGCTACTTTTTCCTATGTTAAAAGTGTATACAGGCAAGTCAGTATATACCCGACCTGTGTATATGTGTTAAAACACTTAAAAATAATAAATCTCCTTAAATTCGGGCAGAGTTTAAGGGTTTTACATGTTACTCACCTACTACAGCCCATGGCCTAACGGCTTCCCAACTGACAAAAATAATAATAATAATAATAATAATAATTAAAAAATTAAAAAATAAAAATAAATTAAATAATAAATTAAATAAAATAAAAATTAATATATAATAATAAAGAAAAATAATAATAAAAATAAATAAATAAATTTGGAAAAGTATAAATAAACTTCCATGGGAAGGCCTAAGGGAGGGGAGGAGAAGAGATGAGATATTGATATTATATTTGATTGATCCCTAATCGAGTTTAAAGAAATCCATGTGCCTCCTGCACTCCCAAGCTTTAGGAAACTCTTGTTTCCTCTTTTGAGATATCCTTCATCCCTCTTATGATATCCTTGTGTATATTGATGGAGGAAGATTGTTGAGGTTGAGACAGGACAGATCTGGAGGACGGTTCCGCTTGGAGCTGGAGGAAGACTCAAGTTGTAGTTTTCCATCTTTTTATTTAGCTTACATCAATAAAGAAATTTTGTTTTGTTCCTAATATTTATCATGTTGATGCATTAATCTATGTTGTGAGTTGTTTATAAATCTTATATTAATGCATAATTGTTCATTTTCTTATATGATCTAACATATATATCATGAACATGATTTTCGTTACTATTTTTGCATATGCTTTGCTTGGATAATTTACAAGTTTCAAAGGCATCGGAAGAAGCAGAGGGTTTGAACCTTGCGGGATCTACCTAAATGTAGGACCTCTGGGTAAGGACACTTCTTCCCAGTTCAGTAGTTAAAGCATTTAAATTGTTTGTTTGCGCATTTATTGTTGTTGTATGCCCTCCGCTCTGTTGGGGTTTTCAACCCAAGACCCTAGGGTGTTCCCACCCGCAACAGAAATTGCTTCTATCCCATGAATGTAGGCCCATCATGGAAGGTATCGCTTTCTTATTGGCATATAGGTTAGGGAATATCACTCTCCGCTACATTTTGCATACTAGCCTCCATACTGCGATATTTTTTGTCATAGGGTCGACCCCATCATGCCTTGATTCATAAACCATTTTCACTCACCGACTTATAAAGTCATGATATGATGGTAGAGCCAACCCTTACATGGGCATCTTAGTTAGATTCTCGCTAACATCTATTGCCCATGTTGTTATATTGAGTAGGCTCGGGAGTCCTCTTTAGTACCGCCATGACTTGTGCATTGGAGACTCATTCTCTTTCTTCTTCGCTATTTTTTTGCTTTATACCCTAGAGGCTCCTTTGTATTGAGTTGTACTGCTACATTGCATGTTGACTATTTGCACCTTTTGGCCTTGAGTCAGCTTCACTTGGACTCGTGTTTAACCCACCTTTTGACCATGTCCTCTACAAAATCAACCTTGTAATCACCTAGCCTCTGCAACTTGGCACACCCTTTTACCCATGGAAATACCATTCATTTGAGTGTCATTGACCAGTTTCGTCACCTTGCATTGACCATAGGAATGTTCCTCTCCCAGGAACTAAAGCACTTGCTTTTTGGACACTCACTCTTTCCGCTGTACTATAGCATTCTTTTATTATTTTTCGGGATTCATAATTATGAAAAAGAAAAAAAATATATATATCCCAAAAAGAGCAGGAATGGGACATTATTTCCATAATTGATGGCAGCTAAAGTTAGTTGTGTCGCCTTTGAACAAAGCACTCAAAAGATAAGTCTTTCCTCCATTGGGGTGGGCTTTAGTTGGACTTAGGTGAGTCTTAACCTTGTTATCAAATCGGTACTCCTTTGATTGGTTATCTTTTCCAATCATATGGAGAGCTTATGCCACCTACATGACAAACTTATACAAATTTATCATATGCTGCCATGTAGTCACAGCTGAGTCATTGTTTTGTTCAAGGGAAGTAAACCTGAGTCGGCCTCTCTACGGTGTCCCTTGACGTATTTTTCAGTCAGTCGTTCCTAATTTTCAAAGTCATGTTCATTATCACATCATCTATTTGGTCCTTTGCTCATGCTAGTTTGGGAAGGTCTCCATTGACTTCTTGATGGCAGGTCTTTCTCTTATCAACTACGACAAATTGCTCTGAGAACAGATCTAGAGCTGTACCCTGGCCCTATTTTCATTATTGATAGGTTACCTTGTGCTCAGCATCGATCAGTATCATGGGTCTTTGACTGAGTGGTTTCCCTTGTGTTCGACATCAGCTTTCATTATCAACATTGGGATTCGTGCAGTACCTTGGTTTCCATTTGACCCTATTGGTGGATTCCTCACCTCTGTGTCAGCTTTCATTATTGGTTGGTTCAAAGGGTTTCTATCATTTGCTAACTACATCTTGTGTACGCCGAAAACATGCTTCGATTAGGTTACTACATATTTATTCGTCTGATTCCTTCCACATTATTGGCCTACAGGTTACACTCATGCTAGATTGATGAAGGATGCCTTCATGCCTTCCTTCTAGCAGATATTTTCTCATTGACTTCAACTCATTGCTATGGGAACAATATCTAGAGTCCATTTAGCAATACCTTAGGGTTTTCAGTCATCAGTGGAAGACTCCTTCGCTATCGACAATGGGAAAACATCATTGTCCCCTGATTGATAGATTCTTCCAAATGTTCGACTACATCTTATTTATTCGCACTTCTTAGATTTTACTAGGTACCTTGGCTCTCATCATCATTATTGGTGAGTAGTCTCACGTTTGTTAACAGTATACATCAATGACCCGTAATCAAATTATTTCTCACATGGTCGAATTCGGATCATTTATTCCCATTGTGTAGAAATGTACCAAGGCGGTCGATGAAAACCTCGGGTTTACATCAGCATTTCTTCGTTCACTTGTTAGTTGCTCTTGTTTCTGTAAGTTGACACCATCCACCTTATATGTTGCAATTCCTTACAGCAACATTCTATATGTTGGTAACCGAGTTGCAGTGTAGTACCACTTATTCCACCATTTGACTTGGTACTTTTGGATCAGCTTTATGACTTCAATGATCAGCTTCCTACTTTAGCATCATTGATCAGTTATTTATATGTGATATTCAGACATGTACTTATTTGGATATGATCAGATGATCCATTATGTATTTTCACTTCCTTTATAATTGTATGCATATTGGATCCTCTTTTGTACTTGACATGTGGACATTATTTACTATCTCTGAGCATGGGTATGATTGACTTAGACAACATTTTCTTTCTGATCTCTTTCATTGGCTTGGCAGGCTGAATTGTGGTGAACTCTTCCCCAGTCTCGGCATGATTCCTTCTATACATTTAATACATTTCGGCCATCATGTACCCCTTCTGACCTCATATATTAAGGGGCATGTGTTATAGCACCATTTACCACTCTTGGTAGATTTGATGCTCTGGTTATGTCCTAGGGAAACCCTTCCTTTCCAGACTTGGTCCAAAATCTAAAAACAGTGTTTTATTTCCCATACACTACTTTTCCCTGTGTTAAAAGCATGTACATAAGGGTTAGCATATACCCAACCCACGTATATGTGTTAAAACGCTTAAAAATAATAAATCTCCTTAAATTCGAGCAGATTGTATGGGTTTTACATGTTACTCACCTACTACAGCCCGTGGCCCAACTATTTCCCAACTCTTAAAGAAAAACAAAAACAAAACAAAACAAACAAACAAACAAAAACAAACAAACAAACAAACAAAAACAAAACACACAAACAAAAACAAAACAAAACAAAAAAACAAAACAAAAAAACAAAACAAAAAACAAACAAAAACAAAAAACAAAAAACAAAAACAAAAAACAAAAAACAAAAAACAAAAACAAAAACAAAAAAAAAACAAACAAAAAACTAATTTGGAGAAGTATAAATAAACCTCCATGGGAAGGCCTAAGGGAGGAGAGGAGAAGAGATGCGATATTTATATTATAGTTAATTGATCTCTGATCGAGTCTAAAGAAATCCTTGTGCCTCCTACACTCCCTAAGCTTTAGGAAACTCTAGTTTCCTCTTTTGAGATATCCTTCATCCCTCTTATTATATCCTTGTGTATATTGATGGAGGAAGATTACTGAGGCCGGGACAGGACGGATCTGGAGGACGGTTCCGCTTGGAGATAGAGGAAGACTCAGGTTGTAGTTTTCCATCTTTTTATTAAGATTACATCAATAAAGAAATGGTGTCATGTTCTTGTTATTTATCATGTTTATGCATTGATCTATATTGTGATTTGTTTATAAATCTTATATTAATGCATAATTGTTCATTTTCTTATATGATCTAACGTATAGATCATGAACATGCTTTCTGTTACTATTTTTGTATATGTTTTTCTTGGATAATTTATAGGTTTCAAAGGCATAGGAAGAAGCAAAGGATTTGAACCCTACGGGATCTACCCAAATGTAGGACCTCCAGGTAAGGACACTTCTTCCCAGTTCAATAGTTAAAGAATTTAAATTGTTTGTTTGTGCATTTCTTGCTACTGTATGCCCTCCGCTCTGTTGGGGTTTTCAACCCAAGACCCTAGGGTGTTCCCACCCGCAACACCTGCTCCTACAACATTTCAATCTGGTGTAAAGTTAATTGTTGAGTGTATCAATCCACTGGTTGATGATACTCTTTATCATCAGCTCGTTGGTAGTTTGATATATTTAATTCACAGCAGATTGGACCTCTCTTTTGCGGTCAGTATGGTTTCTCGATTCATGCAGCAACCTAGTGAAAGTCATTGGCAGGAAACCAAGATAATTTTTCAATATTTATAGGGGACATTGCATTATGGTGTATTTTATTCGAGTAGTGCTATAGTGTTACTCTCTGGTTATACAGATTTTGATTGGGCAGGTGACAGTTTTGATCGATAGTTAACTGTTGGTTACATATTTCAACTTGGTTTAGATCTGATCTCTTGGTCCAGCAAGAAGTTGAAGACTCTTTCTTTATCTTCATGTGAATAAGAGTATAAAGCAGCCAAAGAAGCAGTTAAAGAAGCCATTTGGTTACAGCATGTTCTTACCGAGCTTGGTTTATTTCTGAAATTGTCCACTGTGTTGAAATGTGACAATCGCGGTGCAATTCAGCTTTCTTATAATCATGTATATCACTCCAAGACGAAGCATCTCGACCTTGATGCTCATTATATTCAAGGTCTTATTGTCGATGGTATTATTTCTCTGGAGTATTGTCCTACCGAGCAGTAGACAATCGATATCTTCATCAAATCCTTGACAGAAGTGAAGTATGTGCATCTTTGTTCTTTGCTTGGGATGAGGGAAGTTGTCATCAAGGGGGAGTAGTAATGACTCCTTCCTTCCTAAGTGTTAGGATGGACCCTTCTCCCATCCATTATTAAGGGGGAGCGTTGGAATATATTATATTCCTTGGAAGGTAATAATGTCTTTGTATTATGTCAAAAGTTGTCCACAATCTTATGTAAAAGAGTAATACATTAAATCCCATTCTGGCATAATATACTCTTGTCTCCATGTATTATATAAAGAGGTGTTATTTTGGAGAATTATATTATCCCACATTTAATATGTGAGAGTAATTACTCCACGACTCTGGGTATATAATAGGATCAAGGGAGCCTCTTAAGGCAGATAACATTTTGTGATACCATCACATCTTATCATGTGCTCACAGCATACTACTATTTGTATCAGGTTATTTGTAGTTTCTCTCTCTGTAAGATTGTAGGATATTTCTGGAGATAATAGAAGACAACCTTCCCATGGACGTAGCCCAATTGGGTGAACCATGTATATATATTGTATTCTTTTTCCTTGTTCTCTTTCTGTTCTTATTTATATGTTGATATATTGTTGGTTTCTTAAATAGATAGCTAGTTTAGATCTAATTTTCTAACAGACATAACATGGAAGCATCGGCATCCTATGAACAAATGCAAGAGGAAGGCACAAAGCCCAATGACATCACAGTTATTGCAATCTTATCTACATGTAGTCATGTAGGTAAACTTGATGACGTCTCAAGGTACTTTGATCTCAAGAGTGAACAATATGGCATCTCTCCAAGAATGGAATATTATGCCTACATGATGAGCTAGATTAAAAATTTGATCAAAGAAATGCCCTTTGTACTTAGTTCTATTGTTTGGAAAATCTTTCTTGGTTGTTGCAGAATCCATAACCATACAAAGTTAGGAATATCGGCAACAAAATATCTTCTCAACTTGGAACCACATAATTCTGCTACATATGTGACATTGTCAACATTTATGTTGTTGGTAGCATGTGGGAAGAGGTAGAGCTAGGACATAGGTGGATTGAGAGCAAGAACAAAGTGAATTTGTTTGATTTGGTGACAGATATCACCTACAAGTTATGCAAATTGATGCCAAGATGAAGGAAAGACAACCCTATACAATGGGAAAAAATTGAAACATGTTAGTATCTTGCATATTCTATGAAGAGTAGAAAGTCATGAGGATATTTCAATTGGGAAACCTTGTTCGATTAATGTGGAAAGGGTTATAGTATATGAATGCATACGGGCATATTGATTTGAAAGAGATCAAGGAGTCAAGTTCTTCAAGTTCTCAACCAATCAAAAGGGTTGGAGAAAATATAGGATGGATTGCTCCCACTGAAAGAAGAAACTCTAACTCCCTGATGATGAGGAGGATGCAAGCAGAACCAATATTAAGAGAGATCCTATATACTCTCAAGAGATAAGAATTTTCAAAATTATTTCTATTGTTGTTTTATTTTCAATCTCTTATCTCAGTGAGAATTGTAGGTACATAATAAGGATTTCCCTAGTCTTTCCAATCAATGAAATATCGGGATGGCAAGAAAACTGATGATTGATGAGCATTGAACTGAGAGGGAGCAAGAAAAATCAACAAGTTTAAAATTTGTAGTCTATTGTGAATTCCATAATATGCAAAATATTTCTGAAGAATATTGTTGAAGATGAGTCTTCTATGAGCTCATGACCTAACTTTGTTAAGAGACGGATGAAGGATATTGGTTCTACCTGATGGACTGTATGTCGATGGGAAACTGCATGATGAGGAACCTAAACAAGTTTCATTATTTAATATGAAATCCATCGATTGGTTCATCAGTTTATTTAATGCTTATATAACAAGGATCGGTGAATCTAGTTCCAACCTTTATGTCAATATTGTGAAGGATGAACGTGTTTCTTGGTTTCTTTGTATGGATGACCTATTTTTTTCATGTTATGAAGATTTGATTCTTCAATATAAGAGGGAGTTGATTTTTGAATGAAGGATCGTAGCATTACTATTTAAGACCGAAAGTCTAGAAAAACCTAATGTAGTTTCCCTTGGGAAAGGGAAGGATGTTATCAAGATCCTACAGAAGTTTGGATAGTTGGAATGCTAGCCCATGACTGTTGAGAAGCTTAGGGGCAACAAGTTAGGTTATTCATCTTCTTTTGATAATTTCTAGTGATGTCCTTTTACTTATATTGATTAGATTATTATTCAACTAGATTATTATTATGTTCTTATCATCAAACAACTATCAAACCATAAAATAATGAGACAAGAGGACACAAGATATAGGCAATCAACTAGGGCCAAAACATCTCCAACTGAGAGGAACACCCACAAAAATTATTCTCTTATTACAGAACTTCAATTGACAAATTCCAAGACCTATGACACTTGACCAAGACCCTCCAAGACCAAGTCAAACCTTTCTAGCAACATCATCCTCAGCAACCTTTGCAATTTCGTATTCAAACAAAAATTATTCTGCAACTTTGACCCCTCCAGCATATTCCTTTGCAACTTTGACCTCCCCAACAAATTCTTCTAAAACTTCGATCTCCAACGGTTTCCTCTACATAAACCCTAGCCCTTAATAGGTTCCCTAATTATTTCGCACGCGTGGAGAGAAATAGCCCAAAGACAGCCCAAAAATACTTCGCTCTTCCTTCCTCTCCTTCCCTTAGGTATTAGGCTTCTTCTTTTAGATAGATCAAATTTCTTTATGCTTGAGTGAATGTCTCTCCCAAGTGAGGTTGAAGTCCCCTTTATATAGGTGTTCTACTAGGTTGAATTGCCTCTTTTTAAGTCGACTTGATCTTTGCATTATCACGAGGTCTTGAAGGGTCTTTTGACTCATAATTTTTTCTTTACAATATGTAACTTGCCCAAATGGTTCTTCCATACATGGAAATGACTCTCTTGACTTGTATACATAATGACAAGCCCTAGAAGCTATCAATGGGAGTTTGACCTATAAAATAAATTTCCTTGATCATGAAACCCATGCCTCAAGAATAATAATAATAAAGTTATTTTTTCTTTTTACATCAAATACATAAAATCATGATTACATATGTCATTATGAAGATCGAACCTAGTTACATATTTCAGCACTCGCTCTTAACTAGGGAGGTATTCATAATCCATACAAAGTACTTGGACATTCTCAATATGAATAATTCTCATAAGAATAGTCAGATTGGTAAGCGATCTATTTGCATCATACCAACCAGCATTTTCACATAGCAAGGCCTTGACTAACAACATTATCTCTCCACAAGATCAGAGCACAATTCTAGCAATACCAATGACTTATAGACACCATCATCATTATCTCTCAAGACACATACCTGATCCAGATGGCTCCAGAAATGCTCAGAAGTCAAAGAGGGCTTTGAAATGGCTCAAAAATCAAAGTTATTGGATTGCAACGAAAGTAGGTTCAAATCAAAAATCTCTTCGCAAGCTTTCTAACAGAGAAAACAACACCTCAATCCAAAATCGTATGTGAAAGTTATAGTTAGTCAATGTTTTGGTCAACTAGGCCCCTTAGCTAAAGTTAGCAAAGCGCCAACTAAATTTGGAGTTTGGTTAAAACTGGCAGAGCCGCTAAATTTGGCAGAAATTAGCAAGACAACAATTTTGCACTTTGCATCAATGGTTTCCAGCGATCGGAATGGGTGAAATTGTCACCTACTTAAAAAAATTGGTGACCCCAAAAATTTAGTTGATTTTTTTTTACCAATTTGTTATAAAATAAAAATAAAAATTAAATAACAAAGGGGGTGGGTTGGGCCCGGTGGACCCGCCCACCCCACCAGTCAATATATATATATATATGCCCAATGACCATGACCAATATTAAAACAAGGCCAACGGGATTTGAACCTATCTGGCCAACTAGCCGCCTCGCCCAATAGGTTTCCCTCCATTTTGAATGCACCACCTACGGTCAAATAATCGCCTGCCCCAATTCAAAACACACCAGAAATAACGAGTGAGCCGCAGGTTGGAACTCGAGCCACCCACAACATAACACTGAGTTTAACCAGTGTGTTAGCCCATGCGGCCTTGAACAATCCACTTAAATTTGTATAGACCAGAACTCGTCATTTTCCCAGGCCAACGGAGGAGAGGAGAAAAGCACGGGAACTGAGGAGCGAAACCTTGATGCAGGGAATCTAAAAGATCCCCTTGGAGGCCAAATTTTCTTAGTGTCAGATTCATGTCAAGTTCACTCAAACGAAACAAAATTTTGCCAAGATTCTAATGGTGCGATCGGTTTTTTGATCTAAGCAGCAGAATTTTGGCCAGCCTACACAACAAAATCTTTACGGAATATTGAGGAATATTTGAGGGGCCCGAAATTAACAATTTCATAACCAAACCAAATTTATACTCATTCTTCTTAGTTTCTCGCTAGGAACGCGATGATGTGATCAGATTCTTCATCTGAGCAGTGGAATTTCAGTCAACTCGTGAGAAGGAACCTTTAGGGAATACTTGAGATTCCTAGGGGACCATATTTTGATCGAAGCAGAAAGGGGTCGAGTTTATCATTTTCATGATTTTTCGCTAGGAATTCAATGGTGCAATCCATTTCTTCAGCAGAGGTGTGAATTTTCAAGCCATCCCTAGAAGTGGAGGTATAAAGTGTCTTTGTACATGCATGTAATTTGATTTCATTGAAGATTAATGAAAGAGACATCCCCACTTTGAGCAGGTTTCGAAGACATAACCCACACTGGGTGAACTCCATTATCAACTTGTTTGTTTCTTTGCTTCTCATGGTTGTCGTATATTTCTACTTTTTTTATGTATATGCTTCTTATGGTTACATGCCCTTTTAAATGAAATTTTGTATGCATCTTTGAAGTGAAAAGATTTGGATCAAATTTGATATCAGAGCGAGTCTTTAGTTGATGTGAATTACAAGTGTATGATAACCAAGGCAAAGCTCCAAAGAGGTGAAGGAAAACTTAAGTCCTTTGATCCAAAAGTGGAGCGTGTAGGATGAAGAGGGAAAATGGCAGATGAAGATGTTCGGTTGGAGGAAGAGTGAAACTATCACAAGGCCTTCTATGCCATGGCAAAAAAAGTGGAAAAATTGTTTACAAAGTATGAGAAGGCAATGGTGAAACCAAAGAAGAAGGAAGGACCAGATGATCATGCGTCAATGAATCATGAAAGAGAAGAAGAGCCTCCTAAACCTCTCTCTCCATCTTCTAGCGAAAGTTATTTTTCTTCCTCTTCTCGTCATTCTAGAGGTAGAAAAACTCATAAAAAGCCCTTTATCAAGTTGGATATCAAGTTTGATCTGCCTGTGTTTAGTGGATAATCTAATGCAGAAAATCTAGATAGCTGGATCAGAAAGGTTGAAGTATATTGCCGCAGACAACAAATCAAAGACGGTGAAGCCAAGATCCAGCTAGCATCCCTTTGATTGAGTAGTGTTGACAATAATACTGAGAGGGGGGGGTGAATCAGTATTATCTTATTCTTTTACCAAATCTTTCTTATTTATATTTGCATACCAATACCATAAATAATGAGCATGAATAAGAAAAACAGACAGTCACATCAAAGAACACCAGATATAAGGTGGAAACCCAATGTGGGTGAAAACCACCTGCTGCAATATGTCTCTATCTTCTTTCAAATTAGAAATTCCTTTTACAATGGTCTTGTACTGGTGCAGTCCTTTACCAGTACGCAGGCTGCAACCTGCAGAGAGCTACAACTCTCTCTCGTTTTCCAGTCTCTCCTGGAAGGGAGCTACAACCCCTACTTCTTTTCTTTCAAGGACCACTTTTCATAAATTTTCAAACTGGATCCATAAATATCAAATGATCATCAAGTACCAGTAAGTCACCCAGATAAC
>APFE030353274.1:28272-56526 GCA_000404065.3 Pinus taeda
TTTCTACCTATTGCAATAACCAGACTATCCCATGAATCTAGTAGAGAACACAACAAACTGATGCACTTATCTTCATTTAAAATTTTAATATCAATAGATGCTAACTGACTTACCACAGTATTAAATGCGTTCAGATTCTCTATCACCGAGTCTCCACCTTTCATCCTCATGTTATAAAGCTTTTTCCACAAGAACAGTTTATTCACCAGAGACTTAGATTGGTACAAAGTCCCTAACTTGTCCCACAAAGCCTTCACCGTAGCTTCCCCTAATACATTCAACAATATTGAATCTGAGACACACATCGTATTGTGCTCTTTGCCTTCTGATCCAACTTCTTCCATTCTTCATCTGACACTCTCGTTGGTTTAGTACCCGAATCTACCACGATCCACTGATCTTTATCCACCAACAGATCCTCCATCTTGAGTTTGCACAACTCAAAACTCTGACCATTAAATTTCTCAATCTTTATCTTTCCACTGCTCACCATCTTCTTTTACCACCAGAATCGATCTCGCTGATCTCCCACTGAATAGGGTCTACCAGAGGCCCGAGCGTAACCCCTCAGCAACAAAGGCATCCCCTTGAAGCCAAAACTGCTCTGATACCAAATGTAGGTTTTAACCCCATACAGAAATTACTTAGATATGAATTGTAAAACAAAGAAAATAAACAATGTGAGAGCATAACACATATACACAGAGATTTTCCCCTGGATGCCAAAACCAGGACTACCAGCTTGATTTTTCATTATGTTCCTTCAATTTTATAATACATATTTATACATGCCGAAACATCCAATACCATGGACCGAAAACCATCACGTCCAATACCATGGACCAAAAACCATCGCGTCCAAAAACATGTGCGAAAATCATGCACAAAACCATAGGTGGGTATGCCCATCCTAACATAGGGTCCAAAACCAAAAAATTTCGGGGCGCTGCCCCAGACCCCATAAAGTGGGGTTATGGGTATCCCAAACCCCTATGATTCCACCCCACCCCCCCCCCCACCACTACAAAATCGGTCACACAACGATGGGGGGCTCTGCCTCCCCTTTAACCCCCCGGTTAACGACGTGGCCTAGTTGTGGAAAGAATATAACACAACCCAACAAAGCCTATGACACGAAACATGATATCAAGTTTGAAAATAATTGCAAAGATTGACTCAAGGATGGTCAACATGAATGAAAGAAAATATTTTGCAAAAGGATTTGAACCAAGGTTGAACCTCTCTTGAACACATAATGACATTATAATGATTTGGCAGCATTTGACTCAACGATAAACCCAAAACCATGAAGAATTTCAATGAGGTTAGATTAACCGTAAGAAAAATGGATTTCCCAACCTGGACATGAATGTGATAGAGTGTCATGTTCAAGAGAAACATGTTATCTTTTAACTGACGATGTGAAATGGACACCTTCCCCAATTTCTCCCCCACCATTACTGGAAAGTACCTCTTTATTTTTTACAAGCTTGAGGAGGATAACATATGCTTGGAATGTAAGCTCATCCTTTGGATGAGTCCATTAAAGTATTTTTAACGAACCCTAAGAAGGAATGGTTCGGTCTTGTCATGCTTAACGAGTCCTATACTATTTAATTTTAACGAGTCCAGTAAATGTGTAACTCGATGCTAATTTATTTTAAGATATTTTAAAAGGTTACAAAAAGAAAGCTCATTCAACTCTTTAACTGTTAATTTTTAACGAGCCCAGAGAAAGTAAAGCTCCAAGTTTTTTATTTTTAGAGAGTTAGAAGAAAAACATAAGTAGACTTCATCAGGTTCTTTTTGTTAGTTTAGTCTCTCAGGTCCAAAAAAGGATAAAATAATACAAGAGAGAACTCTATTGACCATGTTTCATCAACGTATACCTTTTTCATAAACAGTTTTGGCTCAGTCCATAAAAGGGGTAAACTTATACTGAGTAGATGGTTGTTCATTTACTTTTACGAGTTCGAAAAAGCAAGTAATCAGCAATATTTTTGTTTTTTGAAAAAGTCTGAAAAGGGCTTAAAAGAAGACTTCATGTTTTTTCGCTTTTTGTAATTTTTAAAGAGCATAAAAAGTGATAAAATCTGTTGAAATGTCAAAAATGATTTATCTTGACTCCGTAAACAATCCTACACACTTAAACTCAATACCACGTCATAACTACTCAAACAGATGTTTTCCCTCTTAAAAATATTCAAAATATAAAAATAATATTTTTTAAGCTTTAAAAAACTTATAAAAGAGGGAAAAAGTAATTTATTTTTACCATTTTCATTTTCACCAGTTCAGAGCAAAGAGAGGGGTTTTTAACATAAAACTTCCAAGACTAATTCCAAGCCAACCGATGGACGAAATCACACGCCCTTTCCTCTAGGTAGAAGATCTTTCCATAGCTTAGCTTTCTATCCATTTATGTTTTCATTTTAAGCTTGCATTTGGTTTTTTGGGACAAAGTTTTGTGAAAAAATGTGCCCTTGGTCCTGCGGGGTTTTTTCTCAATCGTTCCCGTGTAAGTTGATAAAAATTTCCATACGGAAATTCTTGGATTGCGCGGAATTCTCCTCGAAATTTTTGCGCAACTGCGCCGTGTCCATAAAAGGGCGGCTGCGCAGGCACTGTCGACTATTTTTTAAACAAGCTTTGGGGCCCAAAAAACATGAAATGAATTTCAAGAAAGACTATCTACTTTAAAATGGTCATTTCAAGTGATTTTTCTTGCTCAAAAAAGGAATGGAGGGAGAGAGAGCACGAAGCCAATGATGTTGCTTCTTTGGTGGATCTGGCCACTTTGCAAGTTCTCAGGAATTGCATCCTCCGAATATATTGACTAATCCATGGGATGAAAGCTAGGTAGATTTAATTACATGGTTTGTGAGGACCTAGAATGTCCAGGAATAGTGTTTCGTGATCGCTGATTATTGCCTCACCATTGATGTCGATGAAATATATTTCTGGACTACGTTATCTCATCGAAGAGCTGATATTTCACTTATTTGATCGAGAGTAGGGGACACACTACTGATGGATACTTACAATGCTTTTGTAGGGGTGCACCACCAGAATATAGATGGATTGACATTCAATTCATCAAACTTTTACCCTTGAGGACCATTGTTTTCACTATTAGCAAACTATGTAGTGCTTCCCTCCATCTAGCCACCTATGAATATATGCAGATGACCGTGGAATGTTGGGAGTCCATGGTGTACAACTGGTGTGAGGCAATAGTGGTAAATATGAAGGGGCAACTGACTAGGTGCAAGAATGGTAAACTGAAAAATTTGGTTATGGTGCCATTCTAGTTTCTTTTGTGGTAGAAATGGTTCCTATTCTTTGGCCACAACATATTTGGACAAACAAGGGCGGTTCGAGGGATCCACGTTTGATGAGGTGGGTTTCACTGATGGCATGCCATGGTGGTGACGGTCCTGTAGTGAGGTATACGACAATGTTTTTTGAATGGCTGAGCGAGCCGATTTTTCTAATTGAGGACTTTCCGTATGCCAGGATAGATTACAGAGGTGACCCTGATATCCCACTTCTATCCGAGGCTCAGTGGGGTGATCTAGGTAAGATTTTCTCATTTTGGCATTTTTTCAAAGTTTTTTAATTTTTAAGTGTTTTTTTGTCTTCGGAGGCTAATTGTCTGAAATGTATGTGGATATGTGGGTCCAACCCAACCAGCTAGGATGAGACTATATGATAGATAAGACGAGCATCCTATAGTTTCCATGGCAGCGAACCCAGAGGCAGATGACATCCTAACAGAGTTGGAGCACAACCTTTAGAGGTTGGCTACCAACATCCCAGAGATTGGAGTTGATGACATTCCATGCATTTATCAAAGGCACGTAGTTGGGGTTCTTGAGCCACTTAGACGTTTTCTGCATCGAGTTGCTCATGCTATCATGTGTTATCATGAGCATCACCATTCCTAGTCATTCTAGTTTTTAGGACCATTTTTGACCTTTTGGAGTCAGTATTCGGAAAATAAAAGGCCACGGGGCCTTATGTCCTTGGATGACATATTTTGTAGACACACCCAAACTCTATTTTAATGAAAAATATACTACTTTTATCTATGTTTATCTTGATCAAAGAATGAATGAATGTTGTTTTTAATTTACAAATGTTGCAAATGTCTATTTAACACATGATTCGCCAATGCATCTACCAATGTGTTTGAATATCTTGGAATGTGTTGATATTCGATATAATCAAATCATCTTTCCAAGAGATGGACTTGTAAAAACATCCTTAACATGGTTGGACTCCTAACTGAATAGACAATGTTTAAATGTAATACTACGAGATGAAAATCTAACCTAACAATCAAATGCCAGATACCAATTGTAATGGCATCATCCAATAGCTCAATGATTGTGCTATATTGTGCTATATTGTTTGTTGATTGACCGAGACATATCCCGTGAATAGAAACTAGCTCATTACTAGGTGAATAGATAACCTAGGCTGCGAAAGATAAATTCGGAGTACTATGACTAGTGCCATTAGCAAAGCCAATGTAAGTTAGAGAAAATGTCAACGTTTAAAAATCAAGTGTAAAAACGAGAAGAGTAGAATAAGTAGTAAAAAACTCTAATCTACCACACATACCTGAAAATGGTAAATAATGTACAAATCTTCACCAAAAATTTATGCAAAATATTTCTTTAGGTAAAGACCATTTCTAGCTTTCCCAAAGGAACACCATCATAATCAGTCAGCTCATAGGCACCTTTAGCTAATACACATTTTATGATGTAAGGGCCATGCCACATGGGCTCTAATTTTCCTGCACCTAGCTTGTCATGAGTTTGATCATATACCAAGACTAGGTCACCTTCTGAATATGTATGAGGATTAACGTTCTGATCATATTGGGCTTTGACACATTTTTGGTGAGCTTTGCTAGCCAATACAACATTACGGAAATTTTCATCTAGATGGGCTAAGTGTACAAAGCGTTCTTCGTTTGTAGAGGTAGCAGGTAATAATTCGATAACTAATTTAAGAGATGGAATTTCACATTCAATAGGTAATATAGCTTCCAAACCATAAACGAGTTGAAAAGGGGTAAAATCCGTCGATGTTTTTACAATAGTGTGGTAAGCCCACAGTGCTAAAAAGAGGAGAGAGTGCTAGTTTCCTTTATGGATACCAACTATCTGTTTAATCATATTGGTTAAAACTTTATTGACAAATTCGACCTGACCATTAGCTTGTGGATAATACAAAGTAGAGCTATCATGGCAGAGGCCAAGTTGCAAGGAAAGTTTGACCATCATAAAGTTACAAAAATGACTACCATGGTCTATAACAATAGCTTGTGGGATGTCGAACCGGGAAATCACATGATTGAAAATGAAAATATCTACAGTTTCACCATCGTCTCTATATGTAGGCATCACCTCGACCCATTTTGTAAAGTAATCGACTACAAGGATGATATATCCATACCCCCCACCCGAGTGAGGGTTACAAGTGATGAAGTCGATGCTCCATTTAGCAAAAGGACTGACAGCTACGATTAGGTGAATAGGAGCGGGAGGTTCTCACATTTTGTGATCATAAATTTGGCAATTATAGCATTTTCAGACTGTAGTGATGCAGTGTTTAAACATTGACAGCCAAAAATAGCCAACACGTAAAATATTTTAAGCAGTAGCATACCCAGACATGTGACTGCCACATGCTCCAGAGTGGCAGTCATTCAAAGTTTTTTTGGCCTCTTCAAGAGTTAAACAACGTCGGAATACAAAATCGACACCACGACGATAAAGAGTGTCGCCAATAATGTTATTTTGTTGGGATTGGTATCGGATTTTCCAGCGATCAGTTTTGGATAACTCAGGCCTAAAATTTTGTGTTTGGAGATATATAATTATGTCTACATACCACAAATCAGACACACAAATAATAAAGAGAGAGTCACCAGTAAAAGAATCTTCTGCTACAATTTCTATATCAGTATGGGGGAAGTCACACAATAGTTCGACGAAAACCAAGGATTTATTTGATTTGGATGTTTCAAATTCCAGATCAAACTTTTGTAAAATGACTATCCATTTCAAGTATTTTCCCCCCCACAATTGCTTCGTGAGAATATACATCATATCGTTGCAATCTGAAATGACAGTCATTTTTCGAAGAAGTATATAGTGATAGAATTGTTGAACAGCTTGCACAGCTGCCAAGGCTAGCTTCTCCACATGTGCGTATTTAATCTCAGTTTCAGTGAGACTCCTAATCAATAGTAAATCACATGTTCATTGCTACAATCATCCTCTTGGACTAACACCATGCCAATGGTGGCATCAAATGCAACTAAGTACGAAAAGTAGTCTCGATGATAATAGGGTGGATGCATTAAAGGCACATTAGTCAGTGCACGCTTTAATGCATCAAAAGCTTTATTAGCAAGCTCATTCCAGAAAAATGGAATACCCTTTTTCAAAAGTTCAGTAAAACCATATGTTAGTTGAGCATAATTGCATATGAATCTATGCAAAAAGTTTGCTTTCCCTTGCAAACTTTGGAGTTGAGTTAGGCTAGAAGGAGTAGGAAAATTCAAAATTGCCTCTACCTTGAGAGAATCGACATGAATTCCTTCCTTTGAAATGATGAATCCTAGAAGGCGACCAGATTGCACACAAAAAGCACATTTTTGCGAATTCAAGTGAATATTGTAATGCCTGCACCTAATGAAAATTGCTTTTAAGTGCATTGGGTGATCCTTTCATTTCATGGAATGAGCCGGGAGGTCATCTAAATAACGTTGAATAGTATGCTTGATATCGTGGAATGCGTAAGACATTTCTCTTTGAAAAGTTGCGGTAACAGTTTTTAGGCCAAATGGGAGTTTGCGATAAGCAAAAGTCCCCCATGGGCATATAAATGTGGCTTTATATTGATCAGCAGGGAGTATGTTTATCTGATTATAGCCAGAAAATCCATCCATAAAGGAAAAAAAATCATTTTTGGCATAGTCGTCAACAATTTGGTCAATGTATGGAATTGGATAATTGTCCTTGGGACAATATTGATTGATATCTCGGTAATCAACACAAACTTGAATGGTCCTTTCTTTTTATTAATGGGCACAATATTTGATATCCAATCGGTTAAAGGAATAGGGTAAATGAATTCTGCTTTTGGCAATTTCTCAACCTCAGTTTTGATAACAACAAATTTTTGTGGATGTATAGGACGTAATCATTTTCTAACTGGCTTGACATCCGGAAAGGTTTTTATTTCATGTACAACAATCTTAGGGTCGATCCCTGTCATCTCTTCGTAGGACGAGGCAAAAATGTCACAAAATTCCTGAAATAGGGCTTTGTAAGTTGAAATCTATTCTAACGAACAAGAGGCTCCTATATGAATATTTTAAATTATTCCAGGTTTCACTGAGATATCGATAGGTACTGTTGCTAATATGTTCCCTAAATTCTATTTAGAATTGGAAGAAAGGGTAGATATTGGATTTTGAGGATTGCTAATGGTCTCGAATGAAAATAATTATGAGAATTTATTCTCAATTTTATCAAACTGTGGTAAGTAAGTTGAACGATGATGAGTATCATCCCATGGAATTTCGTCCAAGGTCAAAACTTTCATAATCCCTTCATTAGTTAAAAAATATTTGTTAAAAGGATTAGGCATAGAGATTGGTTCCGAGCGTGATAAATGAGAATATTCATGAATGATCATATTCAGTTAATCATCATCAGATGTTGATGGGTTTGAAAATGACTGAATGGCCTCACAGGCCAAGTCAAAAGGACTACAAGGCATTTCATCACCATACAAGATCATTTTTGCTTCTGATGGTACTTTCCATGGATCTCCCATTTCGAAAGTACATGATGTAATCATGTTGATCTATGCTTCATTCTAAAGAAGAACGGGTGGAGGGAACATGAAATTTCCCATCAAAGATGAGTCTTTGAGCAGGCCAACACCAACTTCCTCATATGGAGTGGTCGATTTTCCAACAAATGGGATACTACCGATAGAATTAGGGTCAGAGGTATAGTAGGATAACTGATCTACTTTCACAATTCTTCATTTGTGAAGAAACATAATCATCTGAAAATATGATGAGACTATTGCTGCCATGGCATAATTCTAGCTCTGACCAAGAAAAAGGTGGTAATCGAGTTGAGCATCAACAACCTCAATGTCTACTAGAACTAATTTTCCCTCTAACTCAATTGGAAAATCATTTAAAAGTCCATACGGACAAAAATATCTTCCATCGAAGGCTTTCAAAGTTGTGGGAGATTGATTGATTGTTGGAGAACCTAAAGCTTTCCAACAGGAAATGGATATAATACATGTTGATTCTCCTTCGTCAATCACTGTTTGAAAAACTCGTCGAGTTTTGACATGAACTGGTATCTCAAAAGCCAGTTGGTGTGGGAGACGCGGGACATGATTCTCGAGATAAAAAACAATCAAATGGGAGTCTTGAGGATCTACTGCTCCTATCACTGATAATAATAATTTCCTTTGCACTAGAGAAGTTTGCAGCACTTCAAGGGTAGACATGGCCAAAGGTGACATAGCCAGATCTTCGACGATAGTATAATTTTGGGCAACCCTCACATGATGATTAAAGGTTGACTTATGAAGCATACCCTTAGGAGGTGGATGAATTATCATATCAATATTTGGTTTTTCAATGTGTAATGGTTCAGAAGAAGGAGGATTAGAGGTGGAAGCTTGACCAGATGAACTGGAGTCATCTCCATTTTCAACAGGACTCTTTGATGCATAATCTTTGGATCTCGTTGCTACCATAACTCTAGATGACATCATCATGATATCTACCAACGGGGATGAAGAGGATTTGTCGTGAGAGACCATTTTATTGTCTTGGGAAAAGGATCCTTCAAAAAAGTGGATGTGGGCGAACTTTTGAACTTTTTAGAAACTTCTACCCGATGAGGGCACTCCTTACTGTAATGATCTTCCTCACAAATCAAGCAAGGATATCGAGGTTTCCTCTTTTCATAAGATGGTTTGTTCTTGGCTAATTTCACCTTAGAGTGGTTGTCTTGCCTTTTTTAGCTTTTATTTTTCCATTTTTCTTATTTCCGGATGACTTACCTTTGGCAGTAGATGAATCTACGACGTTGATTTCGAAAGTAATTCTAGGAGAAGGATATTCGTCAAGTGAATTAGATAGAAATGAAACTTAAACATTCTTAGAATCTTTCTTTTTGTTCTTAGTCTTTCAGCTCATAGAACCAATCATGCCATTTGTGGTATGTGATCTTAGAAGAGGTGGATTATTTGGAGTAGATCGGGGTAAATCTGGGATCTTTTCATACAAAGTACTAGACTGAGTATAAAGAAGATCAAGATATTGAGCATGAGAAATTACCTGCTCTTCAGTTACAACACCTCCTTTGACAACATCTTCAGTTATTACTGGTAAAAGTGATTTTATAAACCATTCGGCCAGAATCTGGTCTGGAATGTAAACTTTAACTAGGTGACGTCTTCATCTCCATTCGAGAATGTGATCTGAGATATGGGTAGACGTTGACTGCTTTAAAGAAGTCAAAAGTTCAGTTTCATTGTCATACCGAACAGGTAACTAAAAATGGGTCAAAAAGGCTATAGCAAGGGCATTGAACATGTTGAAAGAAGCGTGTGGTAATTCTACATTCCATTTGGCTACTGAACCTATTAGGGTTTGTTGGAAAAGTCATAATCTAATAGAGTCGTCATTTAACGAGTTGGACATGTACCAAAGATGGTAGGTCATGACATGGTTGGATGGATCTTCACCCGACTTACCTTTGAACTTAGGAATGTCACTGGGAAACTTAGTAGGAATAGTCAGCCACTAGGGTAAATAAAGATGTGGATCATTAGTTAATCGAGAGAGGTCAGGAAAATCCAAAGTTGTAATGAAAGGCAACTGGAAATTAATGTCCTACGATGGATATTGATAACCCTGAGGGGTGAGTCCCGTACTAGGAGGAGGATATCCATGATATCTCGGGATAGCCTGAGAAGTTGGGATCTACATACCTCTCGGTATCTAGGATGAGCCATACCGTATTGCAGTTGAATAGGTTGTTGAAACATATGACTTGGGTATGGTTGATTCTGGAAGGTGAGATTTTGACCCATTTGACCTTGAATAAACTGTCCTTGAAAGGGTTGGCTTTGCAAGGGTTGACCTTGGAGAAATTGAGTTTGAAAAGATGTAGCTTGAACAAAATGACTCTGGGGTATACCTTGAAAGATAGCCCTTGAAAAGGTACTTGCATATATGGAACCCTAGGCAGAAAAATAGGTATTTGAGGTGCTGATGGAATCATAAGAATATGTTGAACACCATATGCCTGAGGTGAAGACTGAACAAGAGGTTGCATAGTAACATGTGACATAAGTGGGACAGTTATTTGCGATACTCTTGGAATTGGCATTCTAGGTGAACTTGAACCTGGGTTCTGAACAAACGTTTCCATAACGTACTGCCCTGCAATTTGATGGGTACTTTGGGTGGACTACTGAAGTGATTGCTAGGTAGGTGTTGATGAGGTAGCCCAGACGGTTGTTTGAACTTGAGAAGACATACCTTCAAGATGTATTTGCTACATAGGTTGTTCAAGAGTTTGGCCAGTTTGATACAAAGGAACTTGAGAAGCAACATGAATTGAGTGTTGAGAAGGGTTCCATATTGTATTCAATCCAAGGTAAGGCATTCCATAGGTGGATTGAGGCATAATAAGCTAACTAAAACTGGTTTGAGGAATTTGAGCATAGTTAAAGTAGTTTCTGGCGAGGAGTTTCCCCCTAGTTGCAGGGTAAGGTCCACCAAAAGGTTGTCCTCCAGGTGGAGGATACGATGGTTTCCCCCCAGGCGCATAATGACCACCTATTGGGTTAGCTTGTGGATTACCAACATTACCGGAAATCATATTAATGGCTTGTTCAGATGCCAAACCTTCATTGGTAGGGTTAATTACACTAGTTTACATGTTTGAAGATGGGTTCAAGGAAGAAGCTCTTGAATAAGCTCCTGTGAGAGAGTGATATCTAGGTGGTAAAAGACCACCATACAATGTGGACTCCGGAGAAGTGGAATACATGGATGTATCTATCATGACACTTCTAGGAATCATTGTGGACCAGTCAAAACTGGGCATGGTAGAATAAGGAGTCGTGTAACGCGAAATCCCTTGCCCTAAAAATTTCAAGGGTGTAAAATACCAAGGGTGAGGATGAAGAGATCGAAACAAAATTTTTGAGATATCTACAAGTTCATTGGTAAAAACTAGAGGTTCTTCCTCTTCATTCGAAATGAGTTCTTCAATGGAAATAAGACTAGGAGGAAGACTATCAGTAATGATAAGTTTCACATGCAATGAAAGTGGAGGATCTAGAATATGTGCTATAGCAGGTGTATGAATTTCAAACTCAAAAATATCAGACTCATGTTCATCAATATCTAGTTTGGAAACAGGGTTTCTATCAGAAGATTCTCTGGTATCTGATTCAGTTTGAACGATTTCAGTGATTTGTAAATCAGTTGCTACTGAGTGTGATGTTAAATTATGAGTTTGATCAAATTTAGTTTTTGTTACTTCAATGCCTAAAATAGTAGATTTTATAGGTTGATTAACTTCAATTCTTCTTACATCAGAATCTATAATAGTAGAAGTTTCAGTTTCTGCTGCAGTTCCAGATTCAGATGATTTAGATTTTTCTACTTTAATATTTTCTAACTGACTCGGTAAATACCCAAGGGGATCCTTGAGCATCCTACATGATTGTCTTGATAGTTCCGCCACAATGATTTTTTTTTAAATTATTAATCACGCAATATCTAAATTACACCTAAAGTCTCTAAAAACTAAAAAAAAACACAGAAAGTAACACACGCTAAAAATATAGAAGTCAAACCACGCAAACTTACTCTTCACAGAAATCAATATATACTATTTGGTGATGAAATCCAACATCGAAGAGATCAAGGTGAAAAGTTTTATAGAAAATGAGTATTTGGACCAATTACCTTGGCAACCTACTTAATGAAATTGTTTGGTGTATGTAACTATGCTATAAACCAACTCGAGCAAAGATTACCCTCCAGAGTGTCCAAGTGAGTTTAGCCAAAATTTGTTCTAGCTACGGCAGGACCTTCCCTCTTTCGTCACCTTAGGTAGAGCCCTAGGATTATAGTCACTATGTTCACCAAATACAGTAATTTTACCTGGGGTGACAGCCGTAGATCGACTGTACACGCAAGGGTAGAGTAACAAGCTTAACCCCCTTGAAGGCTCCTCCACATGATCAATTGGAGGTTTAATTTCAAGTGACCCCAAGTACCTTTCAACACCATTGTAATACGTGTAAATCACTGTATCTAGGCCAATGAATTGGGTAGGATCACTTCACCAGGGTTGACACGACCTCATGCTTAACTCATGTATAAGAAGAGCTTCCCAGAGAAAAACGAAAATACTTGGATTTTCTCTCCCTAACTCAAGATTCTATTGTCTATTTGTAGCTTTAGAAAGTTTACTTCCTTCCCTATTCCAAATCCCTACACTTAAGCTAATGTAGGTGAAAGATCCCTAAAAAATATAAAAGTCTAAGTGAATTTTAATTAGCGTTGTATTATTAAGTTGTTCCTTTACTCAATGGGTGATGGAGGTGAAACTTATGATGTTGTGACGACTTGAAATCTTAATGAACTCTAAAATGAAAAAGCAACTTTCAATTTTCACTGAAATTCTATTGAGACAAAAGAAAGAGTTTTCTTTGATTTTTGAGAAATAAAATGCAACAAATCACAACTTTTCACTTTTCTCAAAACAACCAATTTCACTATTTTGTAATGAAAAATGTAGCTAACGAACTAATTTTCAGATTTCCCTAATTATCAAAATAAACTAACAAACTCTTTTCTTCTAATCACTTAAAACTTTCAAGCACACAGAAATCAATCAAGAAGATGGAGACAAGACATATTCTCCTAGGAATGCTTTGATTTGATGACAATAACAGTGCAATCACAAAAATTTTCCCAAGATGAAAGCAACAACTTCTTTTATCAAGCAAAAATAACTATGATTTTTTCACAAAAGCACAAAGTCTTTAGAAACCCTAACTTGTAATTCAAAGTAATTTTGACTACAAATAAACAATTTTTAAAGCTTAACCAGTGTATTTAACAGAAAAAATAAGAATATCAATAACAAAAAGACATTCAAACTTGTTTTGATCAATAAACAAATCAACTAATCAAAACCCTAATTTATTCTTCCAAAAAGACCTAATATTTAGAAAATCATTAACAAAGCAATCAACCGAGTTTAGAAAAGACAACACATAGTCCAAACAAACAAAATGACACTTTCAGAAAGACAAATTCAAGTCTAGGTTGAAGCTATAATGAAATTTTCAAGGACTGCACGGGTTTCCAGTAGGCAATAGTGCGCCTACACTCAGTTGCTATGACAAAATTGGCGCAAATCTACACTCTGTGTACAAAGAGAAACGACGTAGGGAAGAAAACTTAAACAAAAAGTAAAAAAACTGAAAAATCAACCAATCAGATCTAAAAGGCCATTAATTTATGAAGACTTAGGGCTGGATAAATAAGAGAAATCAGAAAGCGAGGCTAAGGAAAAATACGAGAATAGAGACGTTCCCCAGTATGGTCACCAGTTTGTTACACCGGACAATACCTTTTATGGACAAGAGAAATATCCTTAGATCCTAAATGAAAAATAGAAATAATCATGACAAATGAACCCACTCTTTCCCTAAGTTGAACTTAATCAAACTATAATGAGTCTAACTGATAGATAGACCTCTTACTGGTTTCATGAAATACTTGATGAAGATCCCTGGTTGTGACTTGATGCAACTCTTCAATGCTTAGTAGAACCTGCAAACATAAACCATAAAAAGGATAAAAATCACATGTGATATAGTAATTCAAACAACTTAGCCTAATGATCAAGGATATTAGGGATTGAACTTGCCTTAATGAACATAATAACCAATTACAAACTATTCGTCATTCATAAAAGACAAAAATCAATGGGAGAAAGTGCTCATTTGTATTAATCAGAAGATAAGAGGAGCCTTACAACGTTCACCTTGATGCCGTGAGGTCCCCCCCAAATGCCTTCAATCTCCGCCTTAGATAACAAGCTCTCCAATTTCAAACTAGCAGCATAACTTTGTATTCTCTGAATTCTGACCTCCTTAATCGTTCAACCCTCTGGCCCTTTTATAGATCAAAGAGGGGGAAGTTTCAGATCCCTAAGAAAAGGATGAACCTCCTTTAGTAAAGTATTAGGTTACCATGAGAAAAGGGATGGAGATGCATCTTATGAGAGTTATAGTTTGAATAGTCATCACCTGGAAGCTTTCAGTTGGGAAATATTTGACCAACTAGGTTTCTAGAATGTACTTTTTATTTTTACTTTCTAGAATTCACATGCATAGGTTTATATTTATAGATAGAGCGTAGCTCTACACTGTTCTCAGAGTAAATTTCAGCGCATGCACGGGAAACACTAGAGAAATTGGTGTAGGTGGAACTTAACAAGGTATGAGAGCTATTTGACTCAAATTTCTCATGGACTTTAACATATTTTGGGTTTTTGGACTTCTAAGGGAGATAGTTTCAACGTGTTCATGGATGGTAATAATATACATAAACTAATCAAGTGTCATGGCGACAAAATTCACATGTAACAACAACCTATGACCTTTCACCTTCCTTTTCTCGTAATTTCCATTATTTTCATAAATAAAATGCCAATTAATGCCTCTTGCCTTTCCAAAGCCTTTTCCATTTCCTTTGCCAATTTCCTTAGCCATAATAAACTGAATGGACACCCACTAGGATGTTTTTCCCACCATTCAGCTTGGAATGTGTGTCCCATGACCTTGGTCTTCTATATTTTTACATGGATTTTTAACCAAGGCTATTACATCTTAATTGCTTAGTGGGGTTTTATGGGTTGTCTGACATAACCACAACATAGATGTTGGAATCAATAGTTTTTTGCAACTCTGATACCTTCATCTTGAGTGCAACCACCTCGTTGTTCCTTTCTATCAATAGCTTTTCCAGGATTTCCTTCTCATCTTTAACCTAAGACAACTCTTTGGTTTGTACTTGTTCAGCAGCAAGCATTTTAAGTTGTTTCCTTAGTGACTATAATTTTTTACTACGAGCCTTTGATGATAACATCTATGGTAGCCTTATTACTTGGATCCACCCCCAACTTGATAATTATCTCCTTGTAGCCTTCATTTTGGATATGGAGGGTTCTTGAGTTGGCCTTATCCTACTTTATCTTGGTAGCTGCCTTCTCCAACAACTTCTCGGCCTTGCTAATGGTCAAGGCTCCTTTGCTTAGCTCACTATATATCATCTCCCCTACCTGCCTGTGTAAATTGATTTTATCCTACAAGGGGACACTAGTCATATCTAGAGACAAGTCCATTGTTCTAAATTGTGGTCTAGACGGGAGGGACAGAATTGAAGGGTTATACAAAAAAGATCATCTGATTTCTCTCCAGGTCCATCATAGGTGAGAATCTAGTCTGATATGGCACTGAATGGGAGGCCATATGTGACAACATATCATCCCTAAATTTGTTGTTTATTTCCTTTGTTATCTTCCCTTCCTCCCATTTAGTTCTTGTTGCTGATGTGCTTTCAATTGAACCCAGGATTTCTACCTTTGTTGAATTGGAGGTGGAATCTTGTTGGGGATCCTCTAATTGCAAATAGAACCCTGGCTGGTCTAGGTTATTCTCATCCAATTTGACCTCAATATCCTCCTCTGTCTTATCCTGGGGCTTTGATTTATTGGTCAAGGATGTATCCTCCATTTCGGTATCTCCTGCCTCATCAATACTCCTCTTTTGAGATTTTCCCTTGGTGCTTGGTGTCTCGACTTCCATCTCTGTATTGATGGGCCATGAATCAATATTAACCTTGCATTCTAATTCTGGTTTATATTCATTTTCATAGAAAGATGCATTAATCTCTTTCCTTCTACTAGAAATAATACATTGATGATCATAATGTCAGTCCTCTTCTATTTCAAATTTCAATTCTTTTAACATAATTTCAACTTGTTGGAAAGCTTGTGTGGAGTTCACAACAAACAAACCTACAATCATGGGAAGCTTGAACATATACCCCTTTCTGGCAGGGAAAAAATGGATTTGGTTTTTTTTAGGCTCTGCTTGACAAACTCCAATGAAAAAATTCTCATGGACATAAATACAAGTAGCAGGTAAGGAGGAAATTCAGACCCATATACCCTAATTTCGGTGTAGTCTTCAAAAAAGTACAAGTCACCCACCCTAGCATCCTTGCTGAGTTGAATAAATCATCTCTGTTGGGGTAATATTCTAGGAGGGGAGACTTTGTTGATAATTTTGTAAGCAATGGACATGAAAGTAGAGATAAAGTGTTACACTCATTATTGGGCTTCTTCTTCAAAGAACTTTCCCAATCAACCATAAATTTCCTTTGCTTATGGGAGTCTACAATGATGAGATCTAGGTCGTCAAATTCCTCCACATCAATGTAAAGGAACATATAAACCACTATGGAGTAGTACCTAAAGTAGGAGGCTAGGTAATATTAGTTACTTCGGAATTTGATAGCTTCAGTCAAAACAAAGGCAATGTCAAGGACAATATCTGGCTTCATCATCTTACGTAAAATCCCTAAGGCTTCTTTGGAAACATTTTCTATCTCATCCTCTCCAAAAAACAATAAGATAAAAACAATTGGATTGCACACACTCTGAAACCATGGAAATGGGAAGGGTTTATGTGTTGGAAAGAAATTATGCATTTGGGGCCAGAATTTGTTGGATAAAGACTTATTTCTCTCCAGTTGAGAGCCCAATGTAATCATAGAAGAGTGTGGTCTCTATAAACTTCTCCAAATTTGGGGATTTTGGATAAATGAAGGCATTATGTATCAATTCTAGAGTGACTTCCAAATTTTTCTCCCTGGTGGAGGAAATACAACAATTTTTCTCTTTGACGTAGGTGGACATGTGTCAGGATATGAACTTTGGGAAAGGGTGTATCATTGGGGTAACTAGGTGGTACAATCTTGACTCAACGGATTAAAAGGGATATTTCTTGTCCAGGTAGTGACCATACAATTTGAACGAAGGTCTAATATGTTCATAGGGAGAAAGGAGTCGTGGATTTCTTCCTCTATGTCCATGAAGGGTTCAGTGTGGCTTAAGGGTTTTGGTTGTTGTGTTTTTGAGGTTTTTTGCGAGTCCTTATTTCATTTAAGCATGGTGACAACTTGTGCAAGGACAAGGAGAATGTTTATTACCTAGTAAGTGGAAGGAATTGGATGTTGTGGGCACATGGAGGTCCTTACGCTGGTTGATAGTAAGGTGTATGTAGTACGAACATGTGGAGCAACAAGACACAAAACAATTTGAAATAAAAAAAGATTGAATTGCAATGGTTGATTTACGGGGGTTTATAGGTGGGAAAAGGGAGAGGCGATGTGGAGGAGACACATGGAAAAGTTGGATTGGGTGGAGATCTAGGGAAGGGGGGTGCTACATAAGATGCTTTTAGACTCGCTTGCCACGCTTGCCTGGTGTTGGTCCTAGCTACTAATGTAGTTACCACGTTGGCCTGACAAGTGGCGAGTCCATTATATCCCTCTGAAGGGGTGCTTGGGTAGGCTTGGGGAAAAGGCTTGACCCCCTTGGAGTCCATCGTAGTCGTTGATCTATGATGCACGCTCTATTGACTCTGACTTTCCAAGGGAAAAAGTTGGCTTAACTGTCGTGCTTTTTACCTCACCGAAGCTCTTTCTAGGGAGAGGACGCTTTGGGATGGACGAGGATATTCCCAACAAGTAAACATTGGGGGGAGGGGGGGGGGCTCATTCTAGTACCTCTTGTGCTTTTACTTCTTTTCCTTTTGCCCACGTTTTCACTTTATCCAGTGCTCCAACTGCAATAGTCCTCATCTAAATAAAAAATATTCATGAACCTAAAATTATCCTTTTTGAGCCCAAGGATAAAAAACCCTATGAAACACAAAAATTTTAGGAAAAACATAGGGGTACAACACTATCAAAGAAGTAATATTGTATCATTGGAAGTAGTTATTAGTTTGAAAAAATGGTACTAGTCTTGATTGCACTAGAAAATCAACATGGTTTCAGAGCTATGGTTGAAAAGCATATTAAAAGAAGAAAAGTAGCTCTAATCTAATATGAAAGAAGACCTAAAGGGAACCTAGAATATGAATTATGTTCTCTCGATCAAAAATAAAAGGAGGCCTAAGATAATAAGCCACACCTCACTCCTATGAGTAGAATAAGTTGAGTATTTTGAGCATAGGATCATAAGTCTGAGGTTTGAATCTTTGTGGAAATGTGCATGAATATGAAGTAAAGACAGAGCCTCGTCTGTAACATTATTTGAGCCCTTCAAATATTAAATAAAAATATGTTCTATAGTGAATACTGATCTTTCTGCAGCAGGAAAGAAGGCAAGAAAATTTGCCCCTAAGCACAAACCTAATTCAAAATTACTATGGACAATTAAAACACAATTTGTGGACACCTTGTGGAGGGATGACTTGATATTATGAGACAAAGTAGTTTTAGGACTATGGTTGGAACGAGTTTCCATATAAGTAGGGAATACAACAAAGCTAGAATCTATAAAATGACCTTGAAGACCATCCGAATAGGCCAAAATCCTCTTACTGTCACATGTAGTAAAAGTATAAAATATTGAATCAAAACGAAGGTCCAAATTTATCTCAAGGATAGAGGTTGTGTAATTTCAAAGGATCCCTAGCTTCCTTCTTACATTTGTAAGAATATTTGAAAGTAGATCGAAAGGCCTCAAGCCTTGAAGATCAAACATGTCTACAATCAAAGAGAAGAATTTGAAATTATGAGATGATGACAAAGAGATTTGTTTAAAGACCTAGTAGACCTCTGAACCAAATCTCTTAAGACCAAGAATATTTTTGTCAAAGAAAGAGGGCCGAAAGGAAGTAATTTTAAATTCTTTGTGCTAGCATTCTCATTTTCTTGCGTGTTATGGAAGACACTGCACTAAAGAACCAAGATTACCCTAATGACAGATTGAGAAGAAGTATGACTATGACTGAAGTTCGACATTTGAAATTGAGATGTATTGTCATCTTCGTAATTTTTTTAAGGAGCTTTTTCAATATCAAATATAGGTCTAACATGGAAGGAATTAATCTCTTTATTGTAAATTTTTCAAGAATCTTCAATATTGTATCAAACCTATAAAGATCAAGTATGATTAGTATCCTCATTGATAGTGCTCAAGGAAATACTGTTAATGTGTGACATAAGTTGCCTTGATATGAAAAAAGGGAATGGCAACTCTATGATGGTGGATACTTGGAAGCTAATCTAAAGTTTTTGATGCCTCCTTTAACTCTTTGTGTATGATTCTAGTTTGAGTGTTTGATCTCTCATCATGATAAGAAGGAGCCATGTCAATTATAATGAAATATGGGTCTAAAGACTTGCTAGCTAATGATATTCTAGTATGCCTCAACTAGAAGATTGTAACTATGTCCTAACTCACAAAATTTACATGCATTATATGAAGTCCAATTGTAATGATGAATTCAAGTGTGACCTGGGTTGATTTCAACTAGCCTGTGTATATATTGTTGAAGGAACTAAGTATAAATACTGAAGCTACAGACTTATGACAATCACTTCTTGTTGTTCAAGATCAAAGGCCGAGATACATAAATAGATAAACAATCTTCATGGAAATATTGTTTGTATAACAAGAATAAATGAAAATAACTTCATTTCAAACTGTATCAACGAGTGCAAGAATCCTGATTACAATGAGAAAGAGGTTGAGTCCCTCTTCAAGATCAACGTCATATACAAACCTATGTTGCTTGGACCAAGGACAACATGTGGAAAAAACAATGATGAGTTTCATCACTAATGTAAAGTATATGACAAATCTAGGGCTTTGACATTTATTGAAAATCAAAAGATTTGAAAATACTTGTAAGAAACAAGGCTTGATAAATCCCTAGGGTGAAAAAAACCCTATGATTGATTACTTCTACTGAAATAATAAACCCTAGCTCCTACAACGAAGGGTTGACATCTTGATGATGTGGACAAGGTTGATTTGCAAGATGGATGCAAGAAGACTAAATATCAAGAGGAAGCCGACATGTTCTTTAAAGATAAGTGTCTTATATCTCTCTTATTTTTTAAATCATTACTATTATTCTTCTTGTCCTTGTATATGTTTCTTGGTTGTATCCGTTCTTCCTTGGCCTGATAGTGAGGATTGTAGGTACATTATGAATGTTGTCTAAGATATAGCAACAAATGGAAATAATGGAAGAACAAAGCAAAGAAGACTCATGTTGAGCTATGGACTCAGAGGGAGTAGATTTGATCTACGCTGAAATAAGTCAGTTGTGACTTCCAAAATGAAGATGGCTAGAAGTGCCAAGAAAAGGATTACCTCAGTAAGAGGGAAAAGAATATGAAGATATGCACCTTGTGCATAGTTGATTGCTATTTGGTTCTCGAAAAGAGTAATGTTTATCCATTGTTGAAGATGAGCTCATAATTTTGATTTATAATTAGGGCTAAGGACCTCTTTTTCCAGTGTAAGAGGGAGTTGATTAAAGGATCTTAGTCTAATTCATGACTACCTAAGATTAAAAAGTGTAACAAAAGGACTGATGAAATCTTTGTTGAGATCCTTCAAAAGTTTGGCATTATGGACTATGAGTCCATGGACGCTCCCATATTTACAAATTTTAAGAAGTCACAAGATTATGATTTTTATCTAGTCGATCCCTTTATATATCACAAATTGATTGGCTCATTGAACTATCTGATAAACACTAGACTTGGTATTTGTTGCGTTGTGAACACGTTGAGCCAATTCTTGGTTGAGCCCCGACAAGTGCGTTGGGTTGCAGTGAATATTGAGATATATGCATGGCACCATTGATTATGGTTTGAGATATGTTTTAGAAAATGATAGTTGCATAGTTTTACTAATGTTGATTGAACTGGATGCACTGATGATAGAAATAACACTTCTAGTTTATGTTTTTGGCTTGGCCACTACTATGATTTCATGTTCAAGTAAGAAGTAAACTTATATTTCTCTTACTATGGTTGAAACTGAGTATATAGTTGCATGTTCAACCTAATGTGAAGTTTTGTGGCTTTGTAAAATTTCCTAGTTTGTTTGATCAGGTGCCAAAAGCTTTTTGAGAACCCAATTTTTCATGATAGGTTGAAGAACATTAAGATCAAGTATCACTATATCTAGGATGTTGTCCTATGAATACATTTCTATAGAAGAGCAGTTTGCTGATGTTTTGACTAAGCCATTGTCCCAGATGAAGTTTGATTTCTTCTATGAGAAGCCTAGAATGGATGAGAATCCCTCTTGGAGAGGAAGCATTGATTGATAGCATCATGACAATATTCCTTGGAATATAGCTGAGAGGCCATAGATTATGGTTAGAAATATTTTCATTCCCTCAGGTGAGTTGACTAAGATTCAATTGAGTCTAGGTGGGGAGCTTGGTTCTGAGGCATGAATTGATCCCTTAGGTCATGATGACTAAGAGACTAGTGGGCTTGGTTAGGGACACTAATTTTGAGTACCCTCCCTTAGGTCATTGTATTTGACTAAGACACCATGTGGTTGGGGAGATTCATTATTTTGATATCAAGATTCTGTTGAATTTTCTAAGTCTATCCGTTAGAAAATTAATCTGTATTCCACTGGTTTATTTCTTCTACTTGTAAATTATGAACATTATTTAAAACATTTAAATACTGAAATAAACACAATACAGTCACAACATCTAGAGACCATCATCTGAAAGAAAACAAGCACACAAGTGACACCATTATTTTTGGACCAATGTCCCTGGAAAAACCTAATATGGGAAAACCAATGTAGCTATTCAGAGGGTTTTATTATTATGCAATTTTTAGAATACAACTAGGGTGCCAAAAATGGCTCTCCCAACAGAGAATGCCCTCAGCAGTAGTCCCTCTCCTCGAAGACAAATATTCTAGCTGATTAATCACTGGCTAAACGATCCCATAGCAACAATTGCAGCGTCCACTGCTCTGCATCACTCTGTAGGGACTGTGTCACCCTTCCCGGATCACCAGAACCCAGTTTGCCACACGAAAATCTTCCTAGCACTGCCTCTTGACTATGCGTCAGCTCTGCTAGCCTCTTCATCAGCTTCTAGAGCTTCTTTGTTAGCCCCTAGACCCTCTACGTCTCACAGAGCTAGCTTCTCCTGGCTTTGTGCAACTCCTAGCTGCCTCTACGTAGCACCCGGCTGCTTCTGCATCAACTTCTCTCGGCTCTACGTTGTCTCTTTGGTACCAATTTTGCCTCTCTACTATGTATTCACTGCCCCTCGATGTTGATCACTGATTCTATCTCTCATAGCAAACCCTGCTCTAAAGAATAGAATGAGTAATCACTCTGGTGTGTTCTCCAAGTGACCCTCAAGCCTCCTCTTATACTTTTCTCGTTGGTCCATCAATGATTTAGATTAAATCTATAATCAAAGACTAAGATTATATTTGGCTTGATCCATGGATTTTGGAACATTCTAACCCAGTTTTATATTAATACCCATTAACATTTTATTTTTCCTAAGTTTAGACTTAGGAACCCCATTAAAAATATTAATTATTTTAATATCTCCCAAACTGGTTAGAATATTCCCAAACCATTTCTACCTCTTGGAGATCTCATTTGCTTTAGACTCTCGACCAATTTTCATGGCTAAATCGCACCGATTCTACCCTAAATCAACACTCCCTCTTAGCGAGGACTTTTCTCTAGTAATACTCCACACTGAGCATCACTTTGATTATCCAGGATCGGTTCGTGTGCTGATGCTAGGCCTCCCCTCCCAACATCCTCTGCACTGAAGCATCCTGTACTACTGCCCATGGCCCTGCCACTACCACTACTGTATCTATATGACAACTCCCTCTGCATATGCATTGCTACTGGTCCATTCTCTCAACATTGCATCTGCACTGCATCCCCTCTCATCATGTTGCATCGTGCTACCCATAGCACTACCACTGCTAACTGTTGCACTACAACTCAGTTATTGAGAAGTAAGTAACTAATCCTCCCAACTTCTAACATCCCTGTCAGGTTAGAGACACTCCTGATGCTGAAGCTCCCTCTACCACTAACAAGTGCTCCCTCTACTAACCTATGTGCTACTACAAAAACTCTCTGCATATTGCACTATTGTATACCTCTCTGTGCCATCCTGCACTGGTGCAACACTCCCATGCCTCTCGCACTATTGCAGCCTGCTAGCCTCGCATTGTCTGGTGACTCCTACACTGTAGCACTCTCTTTTGCTTCATCCGCATTTGTCTCTACCTACATCTGTCAGTCCTGCTACTCCTCTTCGGGGCTCCCATAGCAAGGTATAATCCAAGAGGTTGGGTACCACAAGGATCCTACCCCTCATCGCCTGTAGTATGTTTGACTACAGCTCGATGTCTCCCAAATTCTTCTCAAGTAGCACATGAGCACTCATGGCACAATCGTTATCCTCCTCGACTTCTTTCTCCACCTTTGTAGGCGTTGCCTTTGAGTTCGAAGCCTCTCCCTTACTCTTCTTCCTAGGACACTGGTTCACAAAATGAACCAGTTCCCCACAATGGAAGCACTTGACCTTGGAGAGGTCCTTGTTCTTCCTCTTCTCCTAATTCCCACAGATGCTAGAGTCGCATCCTCTTCTTCCTCCTTCTTGATTCTAAACCCTATGCCACTACTCCATGCCTTGGTTAGCTATCTGATCTCTTCTTGATGAAGAGATGCCCACAGTTCTTCCCAATATGGAAGACTCGTCCTACCCAGTATGCTCTGGACAAATACCTCCCAATCCTTGGAAATTGTGTTCAGTGCAGTCCTCACCATCAATTCCTCATCCGACGTGACCCCTATGGAAGTTAGCTGGTCACGAATCTCCTTCAAGCGACTGAGGAAGACATCTATCTGCTCTCCCTTCTGCATCTGGTATGGCCTTAGTTGATTCTCTAGGATCATTATCCTCTGCACAGAAGTGTGTTGGTACAATGTATTCAAGGCATCCCACATCTCCTTTGCCATTTCCTTCTCAGCAATATGTGGTACCACATGATCCTTGACCCCATCAAGGATGATTCACTTAGCCTTCACCATTTCCTCCTCGTACGTTTCATTAGCTATCGGGTCATCTGACAGCTATCACTCTCGTGACAAAGCCCTTGAGGTGATGTTTGTCTAGAATGGACAAGATCATGGCCTTCCAGACCACAAAGTTGGACGCTCCATCCAGCCTATCCTAATCTCTCAGCTCATTCACGTCCATCTCACTACTCTTCTTTCGACTCCTCCAAGTCTCTCTACTTCCCTCCTAGGTGTCCTTTGTTCGACTCCTGCTAAGTCTCTCAGCTTCCCATCTCAAAGTTCTCGGTTCGACTTCCTCCGAGTCTCGATTTCCTCTACGAACGTCAAGTTGCCCCACTTCGATCATCTGTGCAATTGCACCACTAATCATGATTCCTTGGCTAGAAATCCGCCTTGGCGGCAACTTCCTCCACCTTGGTCTTGCCCTGTTAGGTATTGTTCTGACCACAATACACCACCAGCTTCACTCTGCAAATTACCCACAGCTTCCTATACCCTAGCAACTGAAGGATTGAGCCACTTGGCTCTACGCAATCTTGGAACTGGCAAATAAGCTCCCCCAGCCAACTGTGTCAGTCCTCCTAGCCTCTGTGTGAGCTTGATTCTTCCTCCCTTAGCCTCTACACTGCCTTTCTCTAGCTTAGAATGATGATGCAATCCCTCTGTGTCACTCCTTCCTCTGACGCCTTCTGCAAGGATCAACTATGTCACTCGGGACAATTAAATATGCTACAAATGCGTTGCTCGGCTGATGCCTTTAGTTTTCCTATGATCTGCAACTAGGCTCTGGTACCATGTTGAATTTTCTAAGTCTATCCATTAGAAAATTAATCTGTATTCTCCTGGTTTATTTCTTCTACTTGTAAATTATGAACAAGTTATTTAAAACATTTAAATACCAAAATAAACACAATACAGTCACAACATCTACAGATCATTAGCTGAAAGAAAACAAGCACACAAGTGACACCGTTATTTTCGGACCAACATCCCTGGAAAAACCCAATGCGGGAAAAATAGTGCAACTACTCAGAGGGTTTTATTATTATGAATTTTTCAGAATACAACTACAGTGCTAGAAATGGATCTCCTAACAGAGAATTCCCTCAGTAGTAGTACCTCTCCTCAGAGACATATATTCTGGCTGATTAATCACCTGGTGAATGATCCCACAACAACAATTGCGGCTTCCACTGCTCTTCGTCACTCTGTCGGGATTGTGTCACCCTTCCCAAATCACCAACACCCAGTCTGCCCCATGAAAATACTCCCAACGCTTCCTCTTGGCCCTGTGTCAGCTCTGCTAGCCTCTGTGTTAGCTTCTGGAGCTTCATTGTCAGCCCCTAGACCCTTTGGGTCTCACACGCTGGCTTCTTCTGGCTCTGCACAACTCCTAGTTGCCTCTGAATAGCACCCAACTGCTTCTGCATCAACTTCTCCCAACTTTGTGTTGCCTCTCTAGTACCAACTCTGCCTCTCTACTTTGTATTCACTGCCCCTCGTTGTTGATCACCGATTCTATCTCTCTTAGCAAACCTCGCTCTAGAGAATAGAATGACTGATCACTTTGGTGTGTTCTCCAACTGGCCCTAAAGCCTCCTCTTATACTTTTCTCGTTGGTCCATCAACGACTGAGATTAAATCTCTAATCAATGACTAAGATTACATTTGGCTTGATCCATGACTTTTGGAACATTCTAACCCAGTTTTATATTAATTCCCATTAATATTTTATTTTTCCTAAGTTTGGACGTAGGAACTCCATTAAAAATATTAATTATTTTAATATCTACCAAACCAGTTAGAATCTTCCCAAACCATTTTTGGGGCTTAGATATCTCATGTCCTTTAGCCTCTCCACCAATTTTCATGGCTAGAGCACATCTAATGTTACCCCAAATCAACACTCCCTCTTGGCAAGGATTATGCTCTAGTAATACTCCACACTAAGCATCACTCTGATTATCCAGCTTCAGTCCCTGTGCTGATGTTAGGCCTCCCCGCCCAACATCCTCTGCATTGCTACATCCTGTATTATTGTCCACGGCCCTACCACTACCACTGTTGCATCTGTACGACAACTCCCTCTGCATATGTATTGTTGTTGGTTCATTCTCTCAGCACTACATCCCCTCTCATCATGCTGCATCGTGCTGCCCATAGCATTGCCATTGCTAACTGTTGCACTACAACTCAATTAGTGAGAAGTAAGTAACTGATCCTCCCAACTTCTAACATCCCTGTCAGGCTAGAGACACTCCCAATGTTGAAGCTCCCTCTATCACTAACAAGTGATCCCTCTACTAACCTCTGTGTTGCTACAAAAGCTCCCTGCATCTCGCACTATTGTACACATCTCTATGCCATCCTGTACTGGTGCAACACTCCCATGCCTCTCGCACTATTGCAGCTTGCTAGCTTCGCGCTATCCGGTAACTCCTACACTGTAGCACTCTCTGTTGCTTCATTTGCATTCGACTCTACCGACATCCTCTAGTCCTGCTACTGCTCTTCGGGGCTCCCATAGAAAGGTATAATCCAAGAGGTTTGGTACCTCAAGGATCCTGCCCCTCATCGCCTATAGTCTGTCTAACTATAGCTCAATGTCTCCCTACTTCTTCTCAAGTGGCACATGAGAAAACATGGCACAATCATTATCATCCTTAACTTCTTTCTCCACCTTTGCAAGTGCTACCTTTGAGTCTGAAGCCTCTCCCTTTCTCTTCTTCCTACGACACGGGTTCACAAAATGACCAAGTTCCCCAAAATGGAAGCACTTGACCTTGGAGAGGTCCTTGTTCTTCCTCTTCTCCTGCTTTCTCGTAGATGCTAGAGCCACATCCTCTTCTTCCTCCTTCTTGATTCTGACCCCTATGCCACTACTCCTTGCCTTGGTTAGTCGTCTGATCTCTTCTTGTTGAAGAGCCACCCACAGTTCTTCCCAATCTGGAAGACTCATCCTGCCTAGTATGCTCTGGAAAAATACCTCCCAATCCTCAGAAACTGCGTTTAGTGTGGTCCTCACCATCAATTACTCATCTGGCGTGGCCCCTATGGAAGTTAGTTGGTCACGGATCTCCTTCAAGCAACCACGGAAGACATCTATCTGCTCTCCCTTCTGCATCTGGTATGCCCTTAGCTGATTCTCTAGGAGAATTTTCCTCTGCACAAAAGTGTGCTAGTACAATGTCTTCAAGGCATCCCACATCTCCTTTTCCGTTTCCTTCTCATCAATATGTGGTACCACATGATCCTTGACCCCATCAAGGATGATGCACTTAGCCTTCGTCATTGCCTCCTCTTACCTTTCATTAGCTACTAGGTCAACTGGGATAGGTATCACTCTCATGACGAAGCCCTTGAGGCGATGTCTGTCTAGAATGGACAAGATCCTGGCCTTCCAGACCACAAAGTTGGATGCTCCATCCAACCTATCCTAATCTCTCAGCCCATTCACAACCATCTCACTACTCTTCTTTCGACTCCTCTAAGTCTCTCTACTTCCTTACTGGAGGTCACCTGTTTGACTCTTACTGAGTTTCTCAACTTCCCATCTTAAAGTTCTCGGTTCGAATCCCTCTAAGACTTGATTTACCTTTGGGAAATCCCTCTGTGTTATCGGGAAATCTAGTGTCCATTCAGAGTTGCTAGTCCCACTAAGACGGGTAGCTATCTTAGAAGCAAACAAACTAAAGTTACTTTCATTTTCCTTTATGAGAAGTAGATGGGAGAGAATCAGATAATACCAACCTTAGTCTTCACTTGGCTCCTTGCTTGTTTCTTCTCCCCTTGAACAGATATTTGTCACTCATTCCTTGCCTACCCTGTTTCAAAGAGCACCTGTAAAGTCAAAGCAGCATAATACCTTCAAAGTACAGAGATCTACAATCATAAATAATATAGGACCAGATATATATTGACCACACAAATGCATATATCATCAAACATACAAGAATGTGGA
>APFE030353274.1:67719-82108 GCA_000404065.3 Pinus taeda
TTTTACTTTAAGAATTTAACATTACCATGAACTGCATATCCCCCAAACTTCCTGATGAACTGCATATCAACACTAGGGCAAAAATTCACTTTTATAGCTTTAGACACGCATCTAGAAGCAACACGAAGTCACTAACATACCCTAAAAGTAAATTAAAAAACAAATAAAAAAAAAAAACACACACACACACACACAAGTTAATGAGGAAACGTGGGAAACACGTTTCGCAGCCGTACCAAACACGTTTCCGCGTTTCGTACTTGTTTCCGTACGGAAACGGACCTCTATACCACGTTTCCTGCAACATAGGGTAGAATAGATGGATGTGAAGACAACATTCCTAAATGGAGATTTGAAAGAAGAGATCTACATGAAGTAGCCAAAAGGCTTTGTATTGAAGGGTTAGAAAGAATTGGTGTTAAGTTAAAGAAGTCCCTGTATGGGTTAAAGATATCACCAAGGATGTGGTATTAAAAATTTGATACATATATGCAGATACTTGGCTTCACAAAAGGAAAAGTGGACCATCATGTGTACCCTAAATTAATTGGTGATCGTGTTATTTATTTGTTCTTGTATGTGGATGATATGTTGTTGATCGGAAATAGCAAAGAAATTATCTAGGATGTGAAGACCCAATTTTCTTCTAAATTTGACATGAAGGATCTTGGTGCTGCAAATTTCATTTTTGGCATGGAAATTAAACTAGATCGAGCAAAGATCAAGTTCCGGTTAAACTAGAGGAAAATTGTTGAGACAATATTGCAGAGGTTTAATATGTAGGATAGTAAATCAGTGAAGGTTACTATTCCTATAGGTATAATGTTATCTGAAAAATAATGTCCCAAGTCACAGGGAGAGGAAGAGGACATATCTTGTGTTCCATATGCGATTGCAGTTGGTAGTTTGATGTGTATGTAATGGTCTGTATGACATCATACATAACACATCAATGGGAGTATTGAGTAGATTTATGTCAAAACTAGGGAAGGAGCATTGGAAAACAATAAAGCAGGCTTTTCACTTATCTGTGCAGCATTAGTGATTATGGTTTGTGCTACCAAGGAAAACAAAGGTTGGACAATGTTGGACATACATGCCTTTGTTGATGTAGACTGGGCTAAATATATGTATTATAGAAGATATACAAGTGGGTATGTGTTTAACTTATTTGGAGGAGCAGTCAATTGGATGAGCAAGAGAAAATTTGTAATGGCACTTTCAACTACAGAGGTTGAACACATGGAAACTACTCATGCAAGAAAGGAAGCAGTTTGGTTGCAAAGATTGTGTTCAAGTATGGGGTTGGTACAACAAGCTATAAGGATAGATTGTGACAACCAAAGTGCAATTTTCCTAGAAAAGAATCCTACTTATCATTCAAAGACGACATATTGATGCTCAACATCACTTTGTGAGGGATATGGTTAAAGACAGAAAGGTGTTGTTGGTAAAGGTGGACACTTTGAATAATGTTGCAAATGCATTGAGTGAGTCTATGAGCACTGAGAAGTTTTCTTGGTATAGAGAAACAATGAGCATTACAACCTTAGACTGATAATTGTGTACTCTTCTGGCCCTTTATGTGCAAAGAAAAAAACAAGTGGGATAATGTTTGCGATGTGTTATATTCTTTGCATGACTAGCTCCAGGCACTGTTACATTGCATCAGGCACATTTGCCCCACTTGTTGAGGGTTTACAGGGGGACAATAGCCCCCTTACACAAGTCTCAAGGCAGCGCCCCAATTTTTTTTATGTGGACCAAAGGATGGGGGGTGAGCCCAATGATGGTGGAAAAACATACCCATGGTTTTGCACATGGTTTTTTAGCATGGTTTTGGGCGTCATGTTTTTTCCCATGATATTATACAAATTTGGTCAAGGGAACTATGATTATGTTCTGATCCAGGGTTAATCAATTGGGGTTTTATGAATGCTTCAACATGTATAAAATGTATTGTAAAATTGAAAGGAATATAATGGTCTTGGTATTTGTCAATTGTGTTGTACCTGTCTCCCATAGGTAGTCCTTGGCTACAAAAAATACACCAGGAAACCAACTCAACTAGTCTTTAGGTTCAAGTTGGCTTTTGAACCAGAGGGGGCTCCCTCAGTGGTTACGAGGCTTTGTTTAATGTTGTTCACCTGTCACTGAACATCAACCTTTGAAGCACAATGGCCATATTTATGGTTTTAATTGGGGGTGATTGGCGATCAATGATAATCCCTATCTGTAATTAAAGGCCTCTCTCATAGGGTCCCTTCAAAACATGTCAGCTTCTAGCCTGACATAAAGACTTAGCTTTTCAAGGATTATGATAGAAGAATGTAAGGAGATTCCTAATAATTAAGCAATCAGACAGACTTCTTAACAACTAGGGAAATTTGGATGCGTGTAGAAGATTTCTATAGCCCAACAAAATATATTGAAAGGAAACCGAAGGCCAAACTGAAACCAATCTAAGAGGAGTTATTTCAGACATATAGTCCAATAGGCTAATATCTTTTAATGGCTATCAGAAGGCATAAAGCAAAAACCAGTCAAAGAGGAGTTATCTTGGAAAAATAGTCCAATAGGATAATCTCTTTCTAAAGGTTATGATTTTACAGGTTATTTCAGAGAGATTAAGACTTAATCTACACTTACCCACACCTTCATATAAATTCTTTGAACATGTGTAGAAATAAGATATGAAACACTAGAAAGACATACTAGAAAACACAAAATTCTACCAAAATGAAGCCTGAAGGTTTCATTAGAAATACTATAATAGAATCTATTACAAGGTGAAGAGCCTTGGCATCAAAATCACACACATATTATTTCAATTGATGAAGTATTTATACAATTTCCTCACAAAATATCCTGATAAAAATATGAAGAGCTATTACAAATATTTGAAAACTGCATTACAAAAATAGAACACAAATAAAGGTAACTAAAGCTATTTGAAGAGTTCTGGTACTATCCTTGAGGATTTTTGTTGACAAGGAAGAGCAATTCAAATTTGATTGAAACTCATATTTGATGAGGTGGCCTCCAAGACACTAACTGTCTTTGAGTTTTTCCTCCCGAAATTCTGAAAAATAGGGTCCTGTAATACCTTTGTTTCTCCCAAAACATAACAGTTGTTATAAAACTAAGAGCGGTTTTTGTAAATTATGATGTTGGAAACAAAAACCTCTTTCATTTTTTGAAAATTAGTTTCCACCTACTCGGAAACCGCATTTGAAAACACTGGCTAACAACAGGAAAATTCGAGAAAACATGCCTGTAAAGATTCATCCGAATCTCCCAAACCATAACCTTTGTTACAAAACTGAGAGAAATTTTTGTAGATTAGAATTTGAGGAACAAAAACCTCCTCCATGTTACCACAATTCATTTCTTATTATCCACAATATACTCTGTAAAAAGGTGACTGAAACAAAAAATTTATGGAAAATATGCCTGTAAAAAATCAATAGCATCTCCCAAATCATAACAGTTGTTAGAAAACAGAGAGAGGTTTTTGTACATGAGTATATTATCAACAAAAACCTCTTTCTATTTTTGAAAATTGGTTCTCGGTTGTTTGTAAACCATGTTTGAATTTACTTTATTACATCATTTAATCATGTTTAAATGCATGATTAACTAAATCAACCAACTAATGAGACTTAAATTTACATTTTGAGGGTGCATTTACTCTTGCAAAGAAATTTAATATTTATAAACTACTAAAACCTATTATATCAACAAATTTAAATTATCAAAACTAATCATGTTACAACAAATTGAAGTCTCTATAAGAAGAAGAATTTGTTTGGGGTTTCCTCTCAAGTGGGAGAGGTTTTGGCCCTAGTTGATCGCTTATATTTTGTGTCCCTTCTATATTTATGTTATAAAATTATATATTATAGAGCAATGGAACACATAAAATATTGCAGAAATATAAACATAGAAAACACATAAAACAAGAGAGACACAGATATACGTAGTTCACCCAGTTTGAGCTACCTCCATAGAGAAACAACCAGTCCTTCCTCTTTTATATTATCCAGCAAACTGAAGATAGATCAACATCTATCTTTTCTCTTCGCTCTCAATCTCCTCTCTCTTCCTCACTTGGAATATAGATCTACATATACGCAATAGAATTCCCTCATATATAGCTAGGGGTTGCCTTCTAGGGCAAAAAGCCCTAAATTAAACATAACTTCTACCGTCAGATCTCCGCCTAATGAACGGCCCAGATTGATCACAAAATTACAACATTTTACAAAGAAATTTTACATCTATTTTTATCTTCGGGGGCACTGCCCCTAATCCCCCCGCCAGGGGGGGGGGCTCCCAAAGGTCGCAGTCGCCCCCCCTTGGACCTCCCCTGCAGCGAATATTTTATGGGCGGCGTTGCCGCCCCATTATGAACTAGGGTCCAATGTGGCAATACCTTTGAATACAGAAGATAATCAAGCTCCACACCAAACACTTTATTGTTCATTATTTGGTATTTGTTTGATGAAGAAGAACACTTTAATAATGTAACTAAAAAGAATTCCATAATCTAATAAAGTAAAATCCATTCACAAGCAGTTATCATTAGAAGACAAGATTTTGATGCCCTATATTTTTGAACATGGTTTCAGAGCTAAGGTGACAAAATCACAAAAGGGGAATCTCATTAATGGACACTAAATCATTCAAGGACAAAATATCAAGGAAGGAATCAAAGTGAATCTAGAAGATCATCCCGAAGTCAAGATCTACAAAGAAGTGTCAAAACCCTAGATCAAAGAAAAAATCTTCACCAAAAGAAGTTCTGGGATTCTCGCTCAAGACATAATCAAAGAAAAAGACACTATTTCCACTCAAGAAAGGAAGAACTTGGCTCATCCAAGGCTGAATAGATCAAAGACGTTGTCATCATCAGAGATCTCAAAGCAATTTCCCTCTCTATGAAGCAAAGGATTTCATCTCAAAAGGAAATCCTTATGCTTGAAGAAGATCATCCAAGAAGCATCAAGTCTTTAATCATCATCAACAAAGGGATTACGTTGAAGAGTTCATCTTCACTTGAAAAGTAAGTATCCTTATTTCTATAAATTAAATTTAGTAAAATGACTTCATTTTACAAGGAGATCAACAAGTTGGTTGGGTCATCGAACTTCCTTGCATGGAAAAGGAGGATAGATTTATTCCTCAAGGAAAATGAGGTTATTGATCATGTAAGTGGAAAAGTCTCCAAACCATCTGAAGGGAAAGCATTATCAAAATATATGAAAAATGATCTAAAGGGCTCAAAGGATCCTTATAGAATCTATCAAAGATTCCCTCATCCCATATGTAGCAGAGTTGGAAACATAAAAAGGGATATATGATAGGCTAGCAGAATTATTCTCTGAAAGAACAACAAGAAAAATCATATCACTGAGTTCTAATCTATGCAAATTGAAAGCATAAAAGGATGAAGGGATATCTACATGTCTCACAAAAGAATCTCTAATAAGGAATCAACTTCAAGGTCTAGGAGAGATGATATTAGATAAAGAAATGATTACCATTGTTATAAATGCTCTAACTGATGAACAAGGAAGCCTTGTATCAAAGGCCTATGAAGAGGAGAAATCTATCCCATTCAATAATTTGTGGTCACTTTGCAAGAGTGAAGAAAACAAGTTAAGAGAAAAAAGTGATACAAATGAGCAGGTTCAAACATTTGATGTCGTGTCAAGAAGCGAAGGGATATTTGGCAAGTTTGGTCCTCATAAAAAGAAGAAGATCAATATGTCTTAGATCCAATGCTATGGATGTCAATGATATGGGCACTTCAAGAGAGATTGTCCTAAGCTCAAGAAGGCCAACAACAAACGAAGAAAGGAAGAAGTGTTAATTTTAGGTATGTTCTATTCTAAGAGAAAATTTACTTCAATTTTTCATATTAGCTCAATATCAATTCCAAATTAGCAATCACATTTAGCATGATAGTAAAATGCAAATAGAACATAAACATAAATCGCAGAAAACAAGCCAAGACAAGAGGACACAAGATGTGGTGACAACCAGGGACAAACCCCAATGTGTGGAAACCCTTGATCAATTCTTCTTATGTTCTTCAATAATTTAGTAGAGAGAGATATAGTACATATACAAAAGAGGTCAACATTTTGACTTATCAAAATAAGAGCAAAGATCTTCTCTATGAAGATAACATATGAGGTGGTCGATCTGAACTCAGGTGAAGGCATACTGCTTCTGCTGATTCTCCAAAGTGATTCCATCATCATGCTTCACCTATCATTGTGTTGCACCTCATCATCATGCTGCACCCAATCACTATGCTTCATCCTTCATGCTTCACTGTTGTACCCTTTATTGCACTATGCATACTGCAATACATCATCATCATGCTGTTGCAATGTATTCTTGCTACCACTACTCACATCAAGCTACAACACGTATCATCATCAAGCTGTTGTAATGCAACATGCTGCTGCTATACATCCATGCCCATCATCACCATGTTGTACCATTGTGCTGCATCATACTGCACCATGTTGCCCACAATAGTCAATGCATTCATTATCCATGTTGCATCCATCCAAGTATGCTACATCTATACTGTCCATCATCACTGTGTTGTACACTGCAATATTGTATCCAATTACCAGCCTTAGCTGCTTGCTATGGCTTGCAACCTAGCAGAGCAACTAGGCTATAGTTACACACTCCTTCAACAAGTCTTCATGACATAGTGTTAAGGACAATGTTCAAACTCGAATATAGATGACCTTCTTGATTAAGATTATCTCTTATGACAACGTTAGGCTTCTTTCATATTCCAGCAATGGAGAGCTTCTCTAGGATAGCAACCAATTGTTTATGACAGTCCTCTAACAGTCCTCCTTAACTGCCTCTAACAGTCTTCTACCAGTCCTTCTAACAATCCTCCTTAACTGCAGATAGAGGCCTTTAATGACAGTGTATTAAGGACACCTTATTACAGCGAATAACGGCTAATGGTTGTGCTTTGATCTTGTAGAGAACAACAAATAGGGAGACTCCCTTTAGCCCCACGTTTAGATGTTTGAGGGCTTCCTTATGACAATGTTACATCTCCCTTTTGCCTGCAGCCATATCTCTTTCGAACAAAGAGAATCCTTCTCCTATGGTCTCCATTATAATAGCGTATGAGGACCCTTGAAGATTGTGGATTAGGAGTTTCTCCCTTCATGACCTGTGGCTAGGGCATTAGGGATAGCGTATTAGGACCTTCTACCTTTAGTTGTGAGGATGCCTCTTTTACTGTGGCTAGGGCTCCCTCTAGGGTAGAGACCCTTTTCTTGGTTGCATTGAGGGCTTACACCACTGCCCTTCTTGACTGCGTGTTAGACCTATTCATAGGCTATGTTAGGGCTTCTCCATAGGGCAACGTTAAGGCTTCTTTGTGGCTAAGATAAGGGTTGTCCTCCCTGACAGCATAGAGCCTTCTCCATCACAGCTTCTAGTGCATCTCCTAGTAGGGCAGCGTATCACCTAGGGCACTCTCTTTAGATCTCATCTTCATCAAACCCAAAATAGAATGAAGAGAGATCACAAGAGTGTGTGTGACAAATGACTTAAAGTCCTCTTCTATTTATAATAAAACATGGAGGATAAGTGGGGGAAATTTGGTTGCTGGCTGACCTTGGCGAATTGTCCCATAACACAAATAAGTTCATATCTCCATGAATACATGTCAGAATCAGATGATCTTTAGATCAATATGACACCTCTCAACGAGAGGAATCCAAGAAAAATATCATATTCCATGAATAAGAAGACCCACATGTAGTTTGGCCCTAATTTCCAATTTTAACACTTCCTATCAACTAGGGAGAACTCCATCTGCTAATCCATCTGCCAGACTATACCATCTCTACCATCAGTGCCCTGCACTATTGTGCTCTGCTAAACTATGAAGAAGAAGAAGTGATCAAGAATATATCATACCATCCTCTACTGACTCGAAGTCAGTCCCATATAAAAGAGAGTGTCATACCACTCTTACTGACCTGAAGTCAGTTGCAAGAGAGTGTGTCATACCACTCTTACTGATCCAAAATCAGTTCCAAATAAAGAGAGTGTGTCAAACCACTCTTACTGATCCAAAATCAGTTCCAAATAAAGAGTGTGTGTCAAACCACTCTTACTGACCCGAAGTCAGTTCTGAAAGAGAGTGAGTTATATCACTCTTACTGACCCGAAGTTAGTTCCAATTGATCCCAGATCAATATCATCCTAGCACAGGGAGTACGGTAGTAACACAATGCATCCATCGGTACTACTATGGTCCCTATCCTCATTTCCCTACTCATTGGCCAGATGAAAGGTACTTCCCATGAGTCCCCGACTGCATGGTTAGGATGTCTCAGCAAGAAAAGGATGAACCACTCATCCTACCTACATGTCACCAGGGGTATCCCAGGGGATGGCTGAACCACTCACCCTATACACAACAAATCACTAGGGGAAGGCTAAACCACTGACCCTATGATTGTGTCTCGGCAGGAGAAGGATGAACTACTCATCCTGCCTATATAGAAAACCACCATGGGAAGGTTGAACCACTCACCCTATGGTTTCTCATCGCTCCACAATGTACCCCCAAGCCCCCGGAGCTCCCAGAGCTCAATGCCGATATCATACATGACCCTTAGGAGAGAGTCTCTCCACGACTCCTAGTCATTCTCGGAAAGTCAAGAATTTGACCTTTCCCAAGGGCTTCGATAGAATATCGACAACCTGCACATCAGTCCCAAAGTGATGGAGCCTTCTTGCTCCCCGTTGTACCATATCCCAGATAAAGTGACACCTGATGTCTATATGCTTGGAGCGATCATAAAACACGGGATTCCACAACAATCAAATCCCCCTATGGTTTTCACATAAGATCACGGTGGTATCCAACATGTGTCCAAACAACTTACTAAAGAGCTTCCTCAACCAGGAAGCTTCACACGAGATCATACTTGTAGCTATGTATTCAATCTCAACGGTGCTCAAAGCAACTGAATTCTACTTTCTGCTCATCAAGATATCAAAGTAAAACCCAAAGGGAACCAACACCCAGAAGTGCTCTTCCGATCAGCATCAGAATAATCATGCAGCTTCACATTTCTGGCAGTGTATCTCAATCCATGAGATATTGTGCCCTAAAGATATCTCAAATGATTCTTGGCACCAATCCAGTGAGGCTCAACCATATATGAGTTCAACATGCTAACTGCCAAACATATATCAGGATGGGAGTTCACCAAGAACATCAATGCTAGTATGAGTTTATGAAACTCAAAGGAATTTCCCAAATCAGGTCCAGCATCACTACCACATAACTTCTTAAAGTTAGGCTTCATTGAGGTAGTCACGGGCTTGCAGTTCACCATTCCAAATCCGAAATCCAACTCCCTCTTAATTTTGCAAATGAAAGGGTCTACACCTGTCAGAAGGAGGTCATTCTCATAAGGTGCCAGTATGAGAAGTCTATCATCCACAACCTTCAAGCACTGGTTTGGATTGGCTTCACTCCTAGTTAATCTCAACTTTATCAGCTAGTTGTTAATCCTTTCGTATCAAGCCTGGGGTGTTTTCTCTAACATAGAGAGCTTTCTTCAACCTGAATACATGACATTCCTAATCATGAATCTCAAACCCATCAGGTTGTTCCAAATTTGTGAACTTTCTACATGAGGGGAATAGTCCCCTTATTAGTTTTCCTTCGGTACATCTCGAACATGTGCCTTCATGCTCTTCTTGAGTTTAGGAATCTCTGTCATCATCTGACACACATCAGGTAGGACCCCATAATGAGAAGACCTCTTGTGCAATAGAAGAGACGTGACAACCGACATGGTCCCCATTGGACTTCCTGCAACTTGATACAAATTTCCAACCCTACACAAGAGTAAAAGCATCTTGAAAAATTCCTTTTTCAAACACGTACCTTTCCATCGATGAATACCACCTTGAAACCTTTGACTTTCATTTCTAAAATGGACACCAGGTTCTTCCTAAGATCAGGTACATAAAGAACTTCTTGTAAATGAATCGTGTTACCCTCATTCAATTGAGGGGTAACATTCCCTACACCCTTTCCGGGATAGGTGGCATTGACTCCAAGCATAATCTCCACAATTGTTTCCTTCTCTATCAAATTAGAGAGATCTTCCTTCTATTAGATGAAGTGCCTTAAAGCACTACTATCAATAAGCCAGATTCCCAAAGAGTCTGAAGGAGAAGTAGTGGAGTAGATTCTCCTTTAGCTTATCAGAAACAACATTTAATTCTTCACACCTGGAGTTCCTTGCTTTCTTTGAAGAGTCAGTCATTTCCTTGATGACCTGAATTCCATTTTCCTTTGCCATTGTACCTGTCATTCCTTTGATCATTGAAGATGCCTTTGGAATGATTGTTATCATCATCAAGTGATGTGTCCCTTCTATTCAGAAACTCCTTCGCATAATGGCCAAACTCATTACAAACAAGGCATCTACCTTTCCTTCCACCCTTAGATCCAGACTTCCCATTGAAGTGATCTTTAGGTAGGCCATTAGAAGCTTCCACTGCGCCACTCTGATAATCTTCTTTGATTTGACTTCACCCTTGGTGAATTTGAGGAGGGATGAGGAACCCATTGAGCCTTTTGTCCTTTCCAACTGTCTTCGATGATTTCTATTTGACTCATGCTTAGTCTTTGTCTTCAGCTCAGCTCTGATAACATGTTAATTTTAGGTATGTTCTATGCTGAGAGAAAATTTACTTCAATTTTCCATATTAGCTCAATATCAATTCTAGATTAACAATCACATTTAGCATGATAGTAAAATGCAAATAGAACATAAACATAAATCATAGAAAACAGGCCAAGACAAGAGGACACAAGATGTGGCACTAGCCAGGGACAAACCCCAATGTGTGGAAACCCTTGATCAATTCTTCTTATGTTCTTCAATAGTTCAGCAGTGAGAGAGATAGTACATATACATCAAAGGTCAACATTTTGACTTTACAAAATAAGAGCATATATCTTCTCTATGAAGATAACACATGAGGTGGTTGATCTGAACTCAGGTGAAGGCATACTTCTTCAGCTAATTCTCCAAAGTGATTCCATCACCATCCTGCACCTATCACTATGCTACAACTCATCATCATTTTGCACCCGACATTGTGCTGCACCCAATCACTATGTTGCATCCTTCATGCTGCATTGTTGTACCCTTCATTGCACTATGCATACTGCAATACATCATCATCATGTTGTTGCAATGCATTCTTGCTGCTACACTACTCACATCAAGCTCCAACACCCATCATCATCAAGTTGCTGCAATGCATCATGCTACTGCTATACATCCATGCCCATCATCACCATGTTGTACCATTGTGCTGCATCATACTGCACCATGCTTCCCACAATAGTCAATGCATTCATTATCCATGTTGCATCCATCCAAGTATGCTGCATCTATACTGTCCATCATCACTATGTTGTACACTGCAATACTGTATCCCATTACCATCCTTAGCTACTTGCTATGGCCTGTAGCCTAGTAGAGCAGCTAGGCCATAGTTACACACTCCTTCAATGGGTCTTCATGACATAGTGTTAAGGATAACGTTCAAACTCAGAGATAGAGGACCTTCTTCATTAATATTATCTCTTATGATAGCGTTAGGCTTCTTTCATATTCAGGCAACGGAGAGCTTCTCTAGGACAGTGACAAATTGTTTATGACAGTCCTCTAAGAGTCCTCCTTAACTGCCTCTAATAGTCCTCTACCAGTGCTTCTAACAATCCTCCTTAACTACGGATAGAGGCCTTTAATGACAGTGTATTAAGGACACCTTATTACAGCGAATAAGGGCTAATGGTTGTGCCTTGATCTTGTAGAGAACAATAAATAGGGCAACTCCCTTTAGCCCTGCATTTAGATGTTTGGGGGCTTCCTTATGACAGTGTTACATCTCCCTTTTGCCTGCGGCCAGATCTCTTTCCAGCAAAGAGAATCCTTCTCCTATGGTCTCTGTTATAACATCATATGAGGACCCTTGAACATTGCGGATTAGGATCTACTCCTTTCACAACCTATGGCTAGGGTATTAGGGACAGCGTATTAGGACCTTCTATCTTTAGCTGTGAGGATGGCTCTTTTACTGTGGCTAGGTTCCCTCTAGGGTAGAGACCCTTTTCTTGGTTTCTTAGAAGGCTTACACCACTGCCCTTCTTGACTGTGTGTTAGACCTCTTCATAGGCTATGTGTAGAGCCTCTAACTTACACCTCACCATCCACTATTACCTACTATTTTTCATCACTTACCTCTCTCTTTTGCCTCATTTTCAATATAAAACCACCCAGATCATTACATTAGATGTCATTAAGCATGATCAAGTAAGATTTGCTAATGTGTGACTGTTTTGTTTAGATTTTGACATATTTATAGGCATTCCGCAGCCATCTGCTGATTCCGCAGCCATCTGGTGATTCCGCAGCCTTTTTGTTAATCTCAAGGTTCCACGTGTCATTTTTCCAAATGAGCCACATGGGCACTTAGGAATCAAGGTGCTCGAGGTTCCTGTGCTATTGGTTCAGCCATCCACGTCATCTGCACCTCCGGTCAAAAGGGGGCAAGTTATGGTCAACAAAGGCAGCTTAACGGTGATGCGTAAGCTGTTGGGTCACGTCAGCTCAAACAGTGACTTGTTCGTGATTACGCAGGTTGTGGGAGACATAATCCAACTCTGGATTCAATGCCCATAACGACCAGAACCTCCAGCTATCCACGCAGGCTTATGACGTGTTGATTAAACCTTTATTACGCATGACAGTTAGTTGTTTTTCAGTTTTAGCTGTACGCATTAGGCTATCCTCCAGATGCCTATAAAAACTTGCGTCTGCGTACGATTATTTAACTTTATTATTGTTGTGTTTTTATGAACCTGTTATAATTTTAGTGCATTTCAAGACTCTGTTTTAATAGTGTTGTTCTAGCACTCTGGATTGTGATTTTCTGCATATGGAGTAATAGAAGCAGTGCTGTTTTGAAGCTTTCAGTACCTTGAGTCTTCTTTGGGCTGTATGAATGGAGGGCCCCTGTTCATGTTAGCCTTGTACAGTATTTTATGTTCAGCATTTCCTTATTTTCATTCAACATTTCTTCTTTCTTGATACATGTATAGCGTAATTCACCTTTATGCTATTTAATTTCCAGCCTTTATTTTCAGCTGATCAACATTGTTCTTTTGCAGGTTTTTAACCCGGGATTGATTTTGTGTTATGTATTTGCTTTATGTCTAGTAGTAGTTTCAGTTGACAGATTCAAAGTTGCTGCCTTTACTTTATTTTCATAACTGATTTTTAGTTTTATTTCTCAAAGCTGCCTACTAACATATGAATGGTCTCTTTATTATAAATTGTTTATCTTTTTGAGATCAGAATACTAATAACTTGCAGCTGACTTTGGGTACTTTTTAGACTACTCTTTAACTACTTTCTAATCGTGCTTTACACAATACTATGTGCTAGAGGCAGAGAGTTAGAAAGAGCAAAACATCATAGCTAGTCTTTAAAGTAGATTTTTCTCATTTTTATCATTTCTTAGACTTATCTTTAGCTACTTCCTAATTGTGTCTTACGCAATACTATGTGTTAGAGGCAGAGAGTTAGAAAGAGATAAACATTATCATTGGTCTTTTAAGTGATTTTCTTACCTTTTATTTGCAGCAGCATGAATGGTGTCTAATACCATTAGAAAGTAGTTCTTTACTTTCAGTTCATTTTAATTCATTTATTTCCTTCAAGTTTTCCTTTTCAGCAAGTAGTTAGAAACCACTAATCACACACTTTCACTCATCTAGAATTCACCTTACACACACCATCACTCATCTGTTTATAAATACATCACTCCATCTTAGGAAGATAAATTAACCATAGACAACACCCCCAAACGACAAAATGCTTTAAGAGGTTGCTTAAGTACATATAGTACACCTTCACTTCATCAGCTTACGAGCCCCGGGTTGACAATTAATGATATCAATTTAGGAACACTAAATTGACTAAACATTTTGGCGACGTTGCCGGGGAAGTGAAATTAAGTAGCCATATTCTTAAAAAAAAAAAACATAAAATTTCAAGAAAAGAAGTTGATAACCTATCAAAGTATGCTCTCCTCTTGCACTGCAAAGTGATCTGGAGGATCATAAAAGAGAAAGTTATTGATTTGGTAGTTTCTTAAGTATGCTCTCTTCTTGCACCTAGAGTGAACTGGAAGATCAGAAAAAAGAACTATTAACTTGACTTGAAGAAAATAAAAAATGACATGCATAGAGCTAGAGATTCTAGAGGAAGGTTTTTAGCTAGAGCTC
>APFE030353274.1:83383-119831 GCA_000404065.3 Pinus taeda
CACCAATTAATTTAAAATACATACAATGATCTGCTTTGCTTCTGGTGAAGCCAAGTCCCCGTATAAATGTATCAATTTTCTGATACCACATCCTTGGTGACTGTTTTAACCCATACAGAGACTTCTTTAACTTGCATACCAATTCTTTCTTACCCTTCACCACAAATCATTTAGGTTGTTTCATGTAGATCTCCTCTTCTAGATCCTCGTGAAGAAATGTTGTCTTCACATCCATCTATTCTACCTCAAAATCAAAAGCAGCAACATCAAATAAAAGTAATCTAATAGAAGTTACCTTGGCAACAGGAGAAAAACATCACCAAAATCAATTCCCAGCACTTGGGAATAACCTTTTGCTACCAACCGAGAGTTGTATTTCTCCACTTTTCCTTCTGCATTTGTCTTCTTTTTGAACACCCATTTGCTGGCAACTCCACTAGATCCAAAGCCTCATTTTTGTGCAAAGATGCCATTTCATCAACCATGGCCTCTTTCTAGAGTTTTCCATCCTCTGAATCCACTGCTTCCTTCACAGTTATGGGATCATCATCAGTAATAGATAAAGCAAAATTTGAACAGAAAACAGATGGACTATAACTTTCTGGCTGCCTTCTTTCTCGAACTGATCTTCTTACACCTAGAGTTTGTGGCTCTTCATCTTCTGATTCCTCCTCTGCTGTAGAGTTTGATTCTTCCTCCTGTAGCTCAAACTCCATCCTCTTAGGTTCCTTTGGTAGGAATTCATGTTTAATAACATCTTTCACCTCTCTAAACACCACATCTCGGCTGTACACAACCTTCCTTGTTACTGGGTTCCAAAGCTTATAGCCCTTCAAACCATCCTTATACCTAATAAAGATGCACTTTTCATATTTACTATCCAACTTGGTTCTTTTCTCCTTTGGAATATTTACATATGCATCACATCCAAATATCCTCAGATGTGAAAGAGAGGGTTTCTTGCCAGTCCATACCTCTTGTGGAGTCTTATCCTCCAAAGCTGATGAAGGTGACTTGTTGACCAGGTGTTATCACAAAACCTAGCTCTGATAGGCTGCTGATCAGGTAGACCTTGAGTAACGTTTTCAAACCTACTTTAGGCTAAGGCTTAGCCTCCCCAATGTGAGAGGGCTCTCTCACAAGATTACAGATTTTGATAATGAATAAGATGGCTAACTCTACAAAACAATGAACAAGTGTAGGAGGTTGAAACACAATTAGAAAGTATCCATTGGGATTATGGAGTCAAATATGCTTCAGTATTAACAATAATGTTAGCTTTACATAGAAGTTAGGGCATAAGAATTCAATGTATGGATAATACACCAGATACACATAGGACCGATACAGTTTACAAATGTATGAAGGAAATTAGACCATTGTTAGTGATCTCTAAGTAATCACACATTCATACCACTGTAGATAATAGGAAGAAGACAATACAAGACATTCAAAACATTGAATTCCTTCTGATTCATGAGAAGTAAAGCCAAACACTGTATTACTAAAAACAGAGTCTTTACACAAAGCACAATATGAGAGCTTTTCTGAATAATTTTCCAACGCTTGGTACATTTCTCTTTCTCCTATATATAGAGTTCTTTACATAGTTGAGATTCCTCCTCCAGCATGAGGGGAACTCGAATTCTTCCTACTATGACACCTGCTCATACTTTAAAACTAACTATTAATGTAACTGACTGTTGACTAACAGTTCTAGTGACCTAAGACAATTAGGAGTATAACTCCTCATCATGTTGGGAGTAACATTAATTACAATTAAACTCGTTCTCTGACAACTGGATTTCTTGAGCTTAGCTATGGTGATGGTTTGAAACTACCTGCTGACTCTTGATGCCTCATTCCTAAACTGTTCCTGAAACTTAGGAAGTTGTTCCTATTTTTTTGCTTTGGCCTCCACAAGGATCTTCGAAATCAATTATCCCCTTTGTCTCTTTTAATTGCATAAAAATGCATTTTATTATTTTGTTTTCCATGCCATGTTTACCTTGCTCCAAAAAGACTTCCCTTTGTCCCTCAAAATTTGCCCATCGAATGATAATATGCAGCTACAGCAGTTTCGTAGCGCGCTAAGAAACTGTTGTGCATTAGGCATCACCTACAACAGTTTCGTAGTGCGCTACGAAACTGTTGTGCATTAGGCATCACCTACAACAATTTCGTAGTGCGCTACGAAACTTCTGTGTAATTTCAAAAACACAACTTAAGATCAAAATTTTACTGTCTTGGGTCTTTCTTTTTTTTCTGCAATGGGTTTTCCAATTGTCATGAAGCTGTTCAAACTGAATATATAGACACCATTCTTCAAGGTAAGCAAAAAGGTAACTCATCAAAATTTAGGACTTGGCCTTACTTGCTGTGTGATTTATTTTAGCTATGATGTCCTTCATGCTGGTTCAATTGTATATTCAGATCTTCGATTTGCCTCTTCATACTTCTGATTCTAGCTCTTTGTTTTTCATTAACCCTTATGATGTGTCTTGCTTCTTTAATTGCAGGAATTGTCCAGGTGTAGTATTGAGCATGAAAATTGACCAATTCGGGTATTGAAATCGTTTTATCTTCCCACAAAGCCTCCATTTTATTAAAATGAGCTTCCTTGATTGCATGTTTCCTTGAGGCTTTTCTTAGTTTGGCGATTTCAAGATTTTCCAACTTTAATTTCTCTTTCAACTCTTCAAGACTAAACTCCTCCTGCTGAGAAATGACTGCCTTACCTCTGTCATTTTTATGCAGCTGTGATGATTTTTCTGATGTAGTCATAAGTCCTTCATAAGATTTTGTTACCTCCCCCGTTTCACTGACTTCTAGCAGCGCCTCTTGAATCTCTTTTGAACGCCTTGTCACCGGTCTTCTTGGCTTAAAAACAAATTTACAAACCTGATCATCAAACTTAAGCTTTTTAAAGGTTTTGGCCTTTTTGGTTTTGTCTTTACCTGTTTCTATCAAGTCTGCTCGAACCAGAGGAGATTCTTCAATGTCAATAGCTTGAAGCAAATCATTGAGACTTCCCTTTGAAACTGGGCTTCCCTCAGTAACTATTGTCTTGCCTTTTTCTTTAGCTAACTGGCTCCTGGTTACTCTTCTCTGGACCGTTTCACCTATAGATTTATCTTGTACCACCTTTTTGATCTAAGCTTTCCCTTTCTATGACTGTTGGGGTGTGTCCTGAATCACCAATGGCCTTGTGGGCTCCTTTACCTGTTTCCTTGATTTCAATTTCATGAGTCTCCTTGATCTCATTTATGTATGATGACTAACTATTGGTGGAGAAGTCTTCGTAGCCTGAGGACTGAGACCAGTTTCATTCTTGAAGCCAGACATAAACATGAACGTGGACCAGTCCCTGTCTACTCTCTAGAGCTCATGCAAAATGATCAACTTGAATAAACCGTGATGAAACAACGTGGTCTCACAAGCTTCCTTCTTCAACTGAACCTTGTCACACATTTTGCCTAGACTACGAAACAAATAGAAAGGCAAATCAAGAGATATATTTCCAGTGAAATGAAGCAGAAGCTTGAAGTGGTAAGAATACACCTTATGATACCTCCCCTCACAGGTGAAATATCTTTGTATGCAGGTAAGCAAATTGGCATATGAATCTTTGACAAAACTCCTAGGCACTGACTTGTTCAAGTCAAAATCAATGAACTCTGGCTTCAAAAATTCCTTACATGGAGTCATATCAAATTTGAAATTTTTAAACCACCTTTTCTGTCCCCTTGGGATTTTAGTGACTGCAGATATAACCTCTGGAGAGATGGGTAATTCGAGTACCCCAACTTTCGAATTCAATCCTGTGAAATTTAAAGCAAATTCCCTGGTGACTTGCGTATGACCTCCTTGAAGTTTCTCGCAAAATCTCCAACAACCAACCTATTTGAATGCTTGTTCAACTTCATTGCTCCTTAGGATAATATCTAAGCCTTCAGGTTCGTTCCTCAAACACCTTCCTGACCTGTGTTCCTTTCTTTCTGTAGAGCCCTCCATGGAATTCCTGCAACGTGAATATTAAAGAAGCCTACATCGTCTCAATCTCGATCATTGCCTTGCTTGCAATGGATAAGGAAAGCTGCCTCACTTGATCTTCAAAGAATTCAAATTGAACGCCTGCGAATTTGCTCCTCATGCATGAACCCAAACCTAAATCATGACTGTGAATACTTGGATCTTTTTGAAACTTGCAACCTGAGTGTACCAAGACACCTAATGACTCTAATGATGAGGATAAGTGGTTGAATATGATAGGCGAACTGTATAAGCTAACAACTGATGATGTAAACATAATGGATTTTGATAGATTTGACAGTTGGGTGAGATTTGCTATGGATCCGCACGAATCCCCGATTTTGTAGTGCAACCAGTGAAAATTTTGAGTTTTGTGCTATGAAAACACCTAGACTGGGTTTTGCGCTATGAAAACATCTAGACAGTTTCATAGCACATAAGAACCTTAAAACAAATTTGATACATGAAATCTATGTGAGTTGAGGGATCAGTGATGAATGAGAATGGAGTGTTAACCTTCATCTAACCATACCACCAAGACTCCTAGGACTTAGACACTAAAGCAAACATGGAAAAACTAAACCCAGACTAACACCTAACCTTTACGATCAAACTGATGTGAAACAATTTAGAAATTGTTTCTTAAGTGATAACACCAGGTAACATGCAGTATCCACCGCCTCTGCCCAAAATTCCTGTCCTAACCCAACACCACTGAGCATGCTTCTTGCCCTTTCCATCAAAGTCTTATTCATTCTTTCTGCAACTCCATTTTGATGAGGTGTATATGGAGTAGTCTTTCGCCGTGCTATACCACACTTCTTACAGAATTCTTCAAATTCCTTATTGCAAAACTCTCCACCATTATCTGTCCTTAGCACCTTTATCTTCTTCTCTGTCTGGTTTTCCACCAGAGCCTTGAATTTTTTAAACTTGTCAAAGACTTTAGATTTCTTCTTAAGGAAATATATCCATGTATTCCTTGAGAAGTCATCTATAAATGATACATAGTACACAGACTTACCTAGTGATGGAACCTTCACAGGTCCAAACACATCACTGTGCACAAACTCTAATATATGTTTCTATCTCTTACTTCTAGAGGGGAAACTCACCTGATTCTGCTTCCGATATACACAATTTTCACAGAAATCAAAATCCATAGAGCTATTACTCATACCTTCTACCATACCTTTACCATGAAGTATTTGAAGGCCCTTCTCTCCAATATGTCCAAGCCTTTGATGCCACAGCATGGTCCTCTCTCTAGAGATGACTAGATTTTCTGCTCCACTTTCAAGAACCACAGAGTTGTTGCACCCATCAACAACAGTGCTACCTTGTAACTTGTACATAGTTCCAGTCCGAACTCCTGCATCAATACTAGTGCTCCCCGAACCATCTTGCAGGTATCCTTCTCGAACACTATTTTTACACCTGCATCATTCAGCTTGCTAACAGAAATAATATTTCTCACAAATGCAAGAATATGTAGAACACCTGGAAGCATTCTAACCCTTCGACCTTGCCACTTCAACTTTACTTTTCCGCGACCAACGATTATAGCCTTCCTACCATCCCCAACGAAGACATCACCACCATCATATTTATCATACTCGCAGAACCACTCTCTATGGGGAGTGAAGTGAAAGGATGCACCTGAGTCAATCAACCATGCCTCATTATCTACATGTGTACTTGAAGAAGCCAAGTACACATCTCCACCTTCATCTAAGGTGGTTTTCACCTTTGTAGAAGAAGCCTCATCAGATCCCTTTCCTTTTTCAGGAGCTTTAAATTTACAATCCCTTTTGAAGTGACCTTCCTTTCCACATTTCCAGCACACCACCTTTGTAGGTCTTCCTAGAAATTTAAATATCCCTCTAGATTTAGATCTCCCACTCAATGACTTATTTTTCTTTCTGTTCTGGGTCCACCCTCGTACAGACAGGGCATCACCATTTTGGCTCTCCATATTTTTTTGTCTCTGTAGAGCCTCTAACTTACACCTCACCATCCACTATTACCTACTGTTTTTCAACACTTACCTCTCTCTTTTGCCTCATTTTCAATATAAAACAACCCAGATCATTACATTAGATGTCATTAAGCATGATCAAGTGAGCTTTGCTAATGTGTGTCTGTTTTGTTTAGATTTTGACATATTTACAGGCATTCTGCAGCTCTCTGCCGATTCCGCAGCCATCTGCCGATTCCGCAGCCATCTGGTGATTCCGCAGCCTTTTTGTTAATCTTAAGGTTCCACGTGCCATTTTTCCAAATGAGCCACATGGGCACTTAGGAATCAAGGTGCTCGAGGTTCCTGTGCTATTGGTTCAGCCATCCACGTCATCTGCACCCCCGGTCAAAAGGGGGCAGTTACGGTCACAAAGGAGCTTAACGGTGTGCGTAGCTGTTGGGTCACGTCAGCTCAAACGGTGACTTGTCCGTGATTACGCAGGTTGTGGGAGACATAATCCAACTCTGGATTCAATGCCCATAACGACCAAAACCTCCAGCTATCCACGCAGGCTTATGACGTGTTGATTAAACCTTTATTACGCATGACAATTAATTGTTTTTCAGTTTTAGCGGTACGCATTAGGCTATCCTCCAGATGCCTATAAAAACTTGCGTCTGCGTACGCTTATTTAACTTTATTATTGTTGTGTTTTTATGAACCTGCTATAATTTTAGTGCATTTCAAGACTCTGTTTTAATAGTGTTGTTCTAGCACTCTGGATTGTGATTTTCTGCATATGGAGTAATAGAAGCAGTGCTGTTTTGAAGCTTTCAGTACCTTGAGTCTTCTTTGGGCTGTATGAATGGAGGGCCCCTATTCATGTTAGCCTTGTACAGTATTTTATGTTAAGCATTTCCTTATTTTCATTCAGCATTTCTTCTTTCTTGATACATGTATAGCGTAATTCACCTTTATGCTATTTAATTTCCAGCCTTTATTTTCAGCTGATCAACATTGTTCTTTTGCAGGTTTTTAACCCGAGATTGATTGTGTGTTATGTATTTTCTTTATGTCTAGTGGTAGTTTCAGTTGACGGATTCAAAGTTGTTGCCTTTACTTTATTTTCATAGCTGATTTTTAGTTTTATTTCTCAAAACTGCCTGCTAACATATGAATGGTCTCTTTATTATAAATTGTTTATCTTTTTGAGATCAGAATACTAATACCTTGCAGCTGACTTTGGGTACTTTTTAGACTACTCTTTAACTACTTTCTAATCGTGCTTTACACAATACTATGTGCTAGAGGCAGAGAGTTAGAAAGAGCAAAACATCATAGCTAGTCTTTAAAGTAGATTTTTCTCATTTTTATCATTTCTTAGACTTATCTTTAGCTACTTCCTAATCGTGTCTTACACAGTACTATGTGTTAGAGGCAGAGAGTTAGGAAGAGATAAACATTATCATTGGTCTTTTAAGTGATTTTCTTACCTTTTATTTGCAGCAGCATGAATGGTGTCTAATGCCATTAGAAAGTGGTTCTTTGCTTTCAGTTCATTTTAATTCATTTATTTCCTTCAAGTTTCCCTTTTCAGCAAGTAGTTAGAAACCACTAATCACACACCTTCACTCATCTAGAATTCACCTTACACACACCATCACTCATCTGTTTATAAATACATCACTCCATCTTAGGAAGATAAATTAACCACAAACAACACCCCCAAACGACAAAAAGCTTTAAGAGGTTGCTTAAGTACATATAGTACACCTTCACTTCATCAGCTTACGAGCCCCGGGTTGACAATTAATGATATCAATTTAGGAACACTAAATTGACTAAACACTATGTTAGGGGTTCTCCATAGGGAAACATTTGGCCTTCTTTGTGGCTGAGATAAGGGTTGTCCTCTTGTTGTACTATTCAACAACCCCCCATTTATTGATTTAATAATTAATATTGTATTAATAAATGGGGACCCTTTTAAAAAACCTCCAAAATATTTTTTAGCGAATAAGATCTTGCCTTTTGAAAAGCATTTGGAATAAAACTTTGGATAAACTAAGATATCAAAACAAGTCGTTTCATGATAACACATTCCCTCTTTATCGAAAATCGCAGGATTTGATAATAACAAGAGTTCGTCATGAGGCAGAATCCACGAGATGCGATAAACGAAATCCTCATGAAAGACCCATAAATAGCACTTAGCTTATATAATACTTAAGGCTTGAACTATTCTTCAAAGGTCTTTATTGCAATCACAATGCATTTCTTAAAAGAACGCAAACATACAAACCACAAGAAAATGTGAAATGCGACGTAATTTGAACTCGACAGAATATTAAAACCATTATAGGACTACATTCGGGTCTAACATATTGTAATCTCGCTTATCACATATCGCAAATTATTAAAGCGGCTTTAAATTTCTCTATTCATAAATCTCATAATTGCGATTTGCAAGATTTGCATTTACAATTTGCGATTTGCGAGATTTGTGATTCATCACAATCGCAAAATCAGTATTACATGAACTTTCAAACCAATCGGAAATATCAGTTTGAAATATGTGATGTGGCATTTTGATAAGACAAAGAAAATCTTGTGTGAGCCTTAATGTATAGTTAATGAGATTTGAAGGCATTTATTCGTTTAATGGCTCGAGATGATAAACATCTTTTTTATTCGTGTTTGAAATAAAAGCTCCATCCTTATGCGCTTTTAGAATTTACTATGCTAATTGTGCTTTCGCTTGCATTTACCTCTCTGTGTTTTTATCCTGTTTTCTGCGTTTTTATCCTGTTTTCTCCATTTGACTGAATTACAGGAAGTTTTCAAAGAACACAACACCCACAGAAATGGTCAAGAAAAGAAAAAAGACCGCAAAGGATACTGCCCCTAAGCAGTCAGAAATGCTACCGCTATTCTCTGATACCACTTGTAACTAAAATGGCGGAACTACGACTTGGGAAGCAATGTACAATTTACTAGAGGGAGAAAACCCAAGGCCCCTGGAAGTTAAGGCAACAATGGATGCCACGACTTCATCTAATGCTTCTTACTTCGAAGCAACATGCTCTTTTCTACACAGGATCGCAGCAAGACCAAAAATCTTACCATATACAGATATGGTAAGATGGATAATTGATGAAGTGGATGTTTCAGATAGAACCTTCAGAAACTCCAGGCAAGAGGTTATGGGATCATTCAAATTAGACAATTTGAACCAAATGTACCATCTATCGTAGCCTCAAAAGATCTATGACAAAGCTTTTATCGAGCATTTTGCCAAAGAGAATGAAGATCCAATGAACGTTATGCAAAATTGGAGGTCTGGCTCCAATAAGTTTAGACAGGAGAAAACTAGTATGTACCCCATTGCACCTCTGTCAGCCCCATACAATTTTGCAGCTGCAATGTTGTGTAGGTTATTCAGAAAGCTGATACCACCAAATTTTCCATTGAATGGGTTCCCTTGATTGATGTAATTGTAAATGCTACCATTTTGAACTGGAGTATCATTTTGTCAGATAATCTAGCCATGGCCATTAGAGAATACATGCATCATAGAATTGTCTCCACTCGGGTTATCCCTCCCTTTTACACGAGTGCTTATGTCATGGATGCTATATGTTTTTGCTCGCATTCTCCAAACATGGGATGGAAATGGACTTTAAAAAATCATACACCCATCCATGTTTATCATAAAACACCGTAGGAATAATAGTTTAGCTCCCATTTTATAAGATTTGTCATGGCGTCATGTTACCTATTTATCAGACCATTTTTGATACGAAATCCCCCAAACTTTTAGAGGAAGCAAAGATATACATCTTGCTGATGGTGAGATGGTTTGGTGAAGAATGGTTCACTTGTATCCGAGTTTTCGAGAGTATTACTGCTCCCCATGTTCTCTCATACTATGTTCTGGATAAACTACTGGCACGAGAAATAGCTTATCAAACAGTGGGTTATGGAATAACCAAAATCTTTAAGGAGCAGAAGAAAGCCATTTTGCCAACCTTCCCATTACAATGTGGCACTTTCGCGTTGCATGATCTCGGGCATGTATCTAAAGAAATACAGAACATCACAGCCCTAAACCTAGCTACTGTGCCAGGTAGACAATATGACCCCAACCAAGTTGCTAAGATTTTTACTGCCATGGTCAAAATCAGGGAATTCAATCATGAGGAAGATCCATTTGATGATTTATTTGAGCAAGCCGAGAGATTTTCACAAGTTTTGCACTTAGTGTCACTAAAGCTAGACCCAGAGGACCTCAGAGAATTCCACATATATAGAAATAAAAGGCTCGAACAAGTCTCTTTGGACCTATTACAAATTGAAGAAGTAAGAGAACCTACTCCCAGCGTATGCCTAGAGGAGAGTTCCAAGCATAATTCTGATGAAAAATCACAAGAGAAATCAGCTCAAGGTTCTGAAGATTCTGAGCATGAATCTGGGAATAAAGAAGGAAGCCCCGAGGCAAACCCTGAACAGGATACAGAAGAAAATCTTGAAGAAACAATTGAGAAGGTCTCAACTAAACAAGACATGGAGACTAGTCCCTCACAGGTTGAAACAAAAAGGACCCCAGTCATCAATCTGGAACAAGAGTGTGAGCAATTTAATAAAAAGCTCCAAACAAAGATTGTTCTTGAAGGAACGTTTGGATTCCAGATTCCACAACACACTCAATAGGTTGTAAATCCAGAGTCCACAATACAAGGAATTGTAACAATTCAAGACATTGAAGTCATCCTGGCACATCCAACTTCCAAAATTGCTTTGAAGGTTGAAGAAATACCGCCTTTGGATATATTCTACAGTCCTACACATAAGGCTGTAGTAAAAAGGAAAAGAAATAAAATAAAGTTGGATGTATCGGCAACAACTCTTGAAAGTGAGCCAATGAAGATAGTGTGGAGAGGCACCCCCATGGATCCATTAGACAACCTTACAAAGCTATGACAATATGTATAGGAGCTTATGCAACTGCAACAATTGATAAGGCAAGAGAGGTTCCACTGTTACTGAAGGAAAATGAAGAAATAGTTCAATTACTTGAACAACAACTTGAGCAAAAAGCACAGATTCACCAAATGCAAGCTATATTGGACAAATTCAAAGACAATCCTCAAGTGGATGAATTTATCAAAGAGGCATTTGAGTTAAATTCTCTTTTGGTACAACAGTAGGAAATATTCTATCAAAGAATTTCAATGACCAAACCTTATTGTGAATCAAGTGATTGATTAAAGGTTAGAATATGAAGAGCTAAACAAAAGAATAAGATAATTTATTTCTTGGCAAGAATCTGAAGAAGGCAAGAAGGCCGATTTACCAAAGATCGAGGAATCCCACAAAGACATCTTATTTACTGATTGGGATTTATAGTTAAAACAAAGAGAGAGGACAGCAGCAAGAGCAGCCAGTACAAAAAACAACATCATTGAGGTTGTCAATGAAAATCTCCACACTACCAATCTTATCAGAGAATGTGGTCCATAAGCTCTCCAAGACGTTAAACAGTGGAAAGAAACTGCCCAAACAAATGCAGAAGCAATCTAGCAATTGTCTAAGCTTGATTGGGAAACATACTGGCAGTTTCTGGTAAAACCACATAGTCATTGGGCGACTCTGTGTTATATAACTAATTCTTCTCAAAAGATGGTGCTACCTCTCACTAATGTTGTATTCACGGGGCAACTGAGATCTAGAATTTGCCAACCTCCCCAGGTTAAGCCAGTGATAGACATTTGTGAGCTCAAGGACTGAATGGCCGAATAGGACCATTCAATTTGCAAAAGCTTGTCATTATTTATTTTTATTTTCACTTATTCTGAGGAAGGTTGTTTGAAACCTCCTCATCTTTTTATGTAATAATTTATTTTTGAAGCATGTATTATAGTATTTAAACCCCTCTCATGCATTTAGAGAGGGGTTCAGGATTTTATCAAAAAAACTTTACAAGACATTACACTTCTATATTTTTGTGAAGGTTTTGATGAAATTATTGGAACATAATTTTTTTTTTTGAATATCGAAGCATACTCTACTGAAATTGCACTTCTGTACTCTTAGAGTGTATTTGATTGGATGAAAGTGGATCAATATTGCTGAGCCCATGATCAGGACCTTTCATATATGGTACTTCTATCTTATGATTGTACTTTATTTATGCATTAGCAATACTTTCTTTGATTGTCTTATGTATGAAAATCTGAGTTATAGTTCTACATTATTGCACTTTTGTATGATGTTTCAGCTCTGATTTCTTATTGAATACATGAACAATTATTATATGCGACAAAGTTTCCTCAATTTTTTTGTCTAACTATTTATCCTAAACAATTATGATTCACGATTTCATTCTTTTAACAGTTGAATAATCTTCATTACTAGTTGCTTTGAGACATCTTTGTAGATCGCATATCTTACTTTATTCCAGGGTATATTTATAGTTAGATAATGTTAGAATAAGATACATGCATGTGTTTATTGTTTAGATTAGATCATTCTTAGTTGAATCATTCTTTGTTATATCTTATATCACCCCAACAACATTATCAAATCAATCCTCTCTCGGAAACTGGTTCCATTATCCCCAGTCGGAGCTACTATACCAAACGGAAAATGAGTTGCTTTTAAGGTACAGACTGGGTGGTTATCCCCCATGTTGTTGCAACGAATTTCGAGGCTTCAACACCTCCATGACAGCGTAGAACCTTCTCCATCATAGCTTCTAGGTCATCTCCTATTAGGGTACCATATCACCTAAGGCACTCTCTCTAGATCTCATCTTCATCAAACCCAAAACAAAATGAAGAGAGATCTTCAGAGTGTGTGTGATAAATGACTTAAAATCCTCTTCTATTTATACTAAAACATGGAAGATAAGTGGGGGCAATTTGCTTGCTGGCCGACCTTGACGAATTGTCCCATAACACAAATAAATTCATATCTCCATGAATACATGTCAGAATTGGATAATCTTTAGATCAATCCTACACCTCTCAACGAGAGGAATCCAAGAAAAATATCAACTGCCATGAATAAGAAGACCCACATGGAGTTTGGCCCTAGTTTCCAATTTTAACAAGCCCATATCGCTCAAGAAGAGGAAGAAGTTGAAAAGAAGAAATTCAAGGAGGAAGTAAAAGATCTCCACTATTATTGAGTTAAGTTTTCCTTATTGAGTTCTTCTCAAGTTTCTGTATTTCTGTTATGGAATTATCAATATCATGATACGAATCATTAGAAGCATGATAGGATGCATCATGACATCATACAAGCATTGAAAGCAAGAGCTCGTGACATCATCATAGAAAAGCATGAAAGATAGTTGAAGTCTATGGTAGTCACCCATGGAAATATATAGCTCTTGGAAACCTCATTAGAAACATAAGTGGTACTTATGGGAAAAGGAAGAAAAGGTCATCCAGTACAAAGTTCATCATACATCAGTCAAAAGGAAACATTTGTTGGCTAAGGAACTCAAGATCCTTTATTGGAATCTTCATTGGAAGGTTCACCAATCAAAAGGAAGCATGGGTTTCATCAAGAATTCCACTTGTGGAATTCATGGGATGATGACAAGAGAGGTGAAGTAGATCAAGGGACTGAAGTTCTTTTCAATCAAGGAAGTTGATGAAGGAAGTCTTGATGACCTAAAGGAAAAATTAGGTATTTATGCTTGTATTCAATATTGTAGAGTCATGTCATATGGTTGCAGGTAACATGGATAAATGCTCTATTTTGGGAGCATGATCAAAATAAACGATCTCCTCCTTTGAAAGGATGCAAGAAGGCATGGGTCACACATTGTCTAGATCAAACCAACATAATATGTACCCATATGGAATATGAGGTGGTTGAAAAAATTGGAGGAACTATGATAGGAAGTTCCAAGAAGGAAATATGTGAAGAAAGAAAGGAAGAGATCATGAAACATGCAACTATGAAAAAGGCAATCAACATCCAAGGACTAAGAGATTTGACTACGATATCTCCATTGCATATATGAAGAATTTGATGAAGTCTGAAAAAGAAAGAGACCCTTGAAAATATATATCTTTAGGAGAGTCAATATGTATGCAGGATGTCGATGCGAACTAGGAGATGTCATGATGAAAGACCATCACAAAGGTAATTTTAATTTAATATTCATTGCTTATATTTAAATGATATCTGGATGGGTTGATGCAAAGATTCCAAGGGAAGAGCGATGGATATCTTCCACCACTGATGTCCATGTAGTAGGATGAAAGATCCTTAGGAAAACATGGCATGAAGAAGGCCATATATGAACTGATGGATCACTTTCCGATGAAAGGAATAAAGACATATTGACTCATGATGAAAGTGATGGATGGTCTATGCCCTACGAAGAAGTCCCGTCAAAATGTAGAGTCCTTGACAAAGAAGAAAAATTCATAACATCAAAGGAAGGAGTTCTACAAGCAGTTGGTTATCCCATGATCTCCACCTAAAGAGCTGCTGGAAGCAAGTCCCCGGTCAAGAGGGAGGTTTGTCAAGTCCCTATTTAAGAGGAAGCTTGGGTAAATTCCTTTATGGAATAGGTTAGTCATCCCTGGTTAAGAGGGAGTGACAATTGAGGTTCTCTATCTCATATGTCATGCACTAGACCAGGACTAAGGACCGTAAGTCTTAGTAAAGGCCATGAGGAGAGAGATAGACACATCATTATTGTCTTCACTTAGGAAGACAAAATGGAGGATTATGTTAAGTTTAGGTATGTTCTATGCTTAGAGAAATTTATTTCAATTTTCATAGTTAACCCAATATCTTTTCCAGATTAGCAATCACGCCAGCATTAAAGTAAATTGCAGATAGAACATAAAAATAAATTGCAAAAGACAACCCAAGGCAAGAGGACACAAGATGTCGCGCTAGCCAGGGACAAACCCCAATGTGGGGAAACCTTTGATCAATTCTTCTTATATGTTCTTCAATAGTTCAGCAGAGAGAGAGAAAGATAGTACGTTTACAATAGAAGTCAACACTTTGATTTATCTAGATAAGAGCATAGATCATCTCTAAGAAGATGATACATGAGATTAGTTGAAGACATGTTGCTTCAACTAATTCTCCAAAGTGACTCCTTGACCTATCGTTGTGTTGCATTTCATCATCATGTTGCACCTCACTGTGTTGCACCATGTTGCACCCATCATCACTATGCTGCATCTCATCATGCTTCATTAATCATGACTGTACCCATCACTGTACTACATTATGTGTCATTGCTGCACCATGTTGCCATACTGACCTATTTGTTGGTTGCATCTTGCTTGCTTGTTGTCCCTAGCATGCTTGTTGTCATTTGCATGCTTGATGTTGCATGCTAGTTGTCCCTTGCATGCTAGATGTAACATTGCATGCTTGGTATATTTGCTACTAAATACCATACAATTGTCCCAATGTTAGTTAGTTGTCCCTTGCATGCTGCTCTCCTTCGGAGACAGATGCTCTGGTTGTTCCGACAGTTTCAGCAGTTCCAACAGTTCCAGTTGTTCCCGGCAGTTCCGACAATTCCGGCGATTCCCAACAGTTCTGACAATTCCGGCTTTTCCCGGCAGTTCCAGCAGTTCCGGCTTTTCCTGACTATTCCGGTAATTCTGGCAATTCCAGCAGTTCCCGGCAATTCCGACAATTCCGACAGTTTCGGCAGTTCCGGCAGTTCCGGCAATTCCGACTATTCTCGGTAGTTGATGAGCCCCAAATTGGGTAACTTATTGGGCTCATTTTGCCTAATTATCCTTGTTCAGTGCTTGTTCAATCCTCCATTTTTCATAGCTTATGCATTATTTTTTAGTATGTTTATGTCATTTGTACGAATAAGGGTGGTCACTCTTCCTAGGTGGCTAACACACGCTTATTTCAGGTTTTTTAACACATGTTGGAGCAAAACCGAGCAATCATGGGCTAGATGTCAGCCAAGCTTGAGGTGAGAGTTCGTAGGGGGGTTGTCTATGACATTAAATAGCTATTCCTCAGGATCTTCACCCCCAACTCCGAGCTCAAAGGCCACCAAAAATGGATCTTGAAGGCAGCCAAGCAGATTTTGGAGAAGGGATTGTCTACTAACAGTTTGGATAGCCAAGTCCCTTAGATTTAGGAGGCCTGCTAGGGCCCTCGTGGTGTATAAATGATAAGGCCTCAGCCTTCGTAAGGGACTTTTGAAACCATTGCATATTTTGCACTACAGTGTTGTCACCTTCAGCTTGTTCTCTTGTAGCCATTTTGGCATAACTGTTGACTGATGACTATTTTTTTATAATGATAAGCAGTCCTATTTTATATCAACTCTGAGTTTTCTATAGGAGCCGTAGCTCTCAGGGTTGGGCCCAACCTGAGAGCCTAGGGCCTCCTTTATGTACTGATATCTTTCCTTTATGCATCGTTAATTTCCTTTTATGCATTTGCAAATGTATTTTTGTTAGGCAGATTAAGTTGTGTTGATTAACTAGGTCACTGTTTACGAATCGAATTGCTTCAGATGTTTAGAATAGATTGGTAGGATAATAACAGGGAAAAAAAAAAGCTCCAGAAAAGGGTCAACAAACACTGTTGGTTTCACCTCTTCCTTATTGGATCAGGGGCTGGAATTGAAAGTAACCGTGCTGTCCCAAACAAAAACACTAGTTTGTTTTGCCATGCAATCATTAGTAAGTGATGTTTTCATTTGCAGAAGTTGGTTATGTGTTCAGATCTCTGAAATGTCTCATTGCATAGTTGATATATATGGTTCTCCTTTAAATAAAGTTGTTGTTCGTTCACTTTATTGTTAGCTAGATTAGATTAGCTAGGACTTTGATTACTTGCAAGACTTTGTTGATTCAGTTGAACGTACACAGTGCAGAGCATCTCTACCACTCTTTCATCCACCTAAGCTTCATCAAAGCCATCTGTTCCATCTCCTAGCTAGGTTCCTCGTCTCACATTTGTCCTCTTGCCCACGTAACCCTACCCTTTTTGCGCAACCATTATTTCAGCGTTCTTTGAGCAAATTCAGCCATCTACACCTTCTCACCACTCCATCCACCAGTCTCTGGGCCACTTCAGACCCCTATTCTACCTCCATATCCATTCATGCATCTTCCCTCACTCACCCATCCTCCAAAATCCCATTTTTAAACATCCTGTAGAAATTCCTGAACATCTTGTAGAACCCCTGCAGACTTCCTGTAGAAGCTCACAAATGAAGTTTCTTGATAGCCAAACTTTGTGAATCTCTCTGGAAGGGTGTTAGGGACTCCTTAGACCTTCTCTGAACCTTCCTGGCCTCTTCTAAGCATTTCTCCTCCTTGATCCACCCCTGCACAGTGAAGAACAATGAAAGCATATGCATGATGAAACTGACGACTTAATCAAAAATACAAAAAGATGTTTTCTTCAGATAGAGGTAGTCTAGACACATGTATTTTACCTTCATAGAAGTAATGGCATCTCTTTCAGTAGTTTGCATTCTCTTCTTTGCGTCAGTAGGACTAACTGGTAGAATTAGGTTTTGTTAGGGTTTGCGTTTTCCTTCAGTTTTTCAATCTCTTTTCGCAAATAGATTAGCTTCCTTCGAGTTAGATTTCATCCATCAATTAAAAAGCTTCTTCTAAGAGCTCATAGAAGTTGGCTTAAGCTCCTAGCGGACTTGTGCTAGCTGACCAAGTGATAGTTGCGGCAAGAGCTAGTACTTGTGCATACAGCACTGTCGCTTCCAAGTCTGTTACGAATTACCAGGTTGATAAAAGTAAAGAAGGGAGTCCCAGGAGTTGCAGCATTATTGCTGCAATACTGGAGCCCACCATTTTCTTGGCGCTGTTGCCGGGGAAGCATCAGAGTATTGGTGATTGTTGCTTTTCTTCTATTTTCTCCTACAACCTTCTGCTAAGTAGTTTATTTCATTTCCATTCTGCAATTTCATTTTCGCAAAACTAGAGTAGACATTTCTTGCTTTCATAGATTAGCATTTCAATTCTGCAAGCGTAGCTTAGCATTTCAATTCCGCAATTTCAATTATGCAAAGTAGATTAGTCCTTTCCTGCTTTCATTTCAATTCCGCCTTTTCATTTCAGCAAGATAGTTAGTTGCAGTTCAATCTATTTTAGTTTTGCAGGTACCAGCAGAGAAAAAACAAAAGCAATCAAAAGTCTTTCCATTTCATGTCTCGTAGGAACAGAGATAAAACCGGCAAATTCTTACCCAACACCCCCACCACATCATTGAGTCAACCTTCTCTGTTCTCTAGTGACAGTGAGCCAGAAGAACCTATAGGTGAACCTCCTGAGATATACGAAGATCCTATAACAAAAAAAGAGTTAGAGAACACTCCATCTGAAGCCATGGCTGAAAACCGAAACGGTAGAAGAGAAGATGAGAGAATAGAAGGTGCCTTTCCTATCCGAGAGACCAATGGAGACATGAAAATGAAAAACATAAGTCCCTCTGCTTTACCTCACTTCCATGGATTGACTACTGAAGACCCTGATACCTCCTTGTTTGAGTTTGTTGTCCTTTGTCGAACTTACGACTATGCTGAGGACGAGCAAAAGTTGAAACTCTTCCCCTCTACCCTCAAGGACACAGCATTACGTTGGTTCATGCGGTTACCTGGAAACAATATCACCACTTGGGCTCAGATGCAGCAAGCTTTCAATGCCAAATACCGGGACTACTGTAGGTCCAAGGAAACCAAGGGAGAAATCTTTCGAATGACCATGGGAAGCGATGAGTCTTTAGAAGATTACAAGGAAAGGTTCCAACTTAGTTATAAACGGGTCAGGTGCACACTTGACCCGGAATCTCTGAAGCTGGTTCTGCTCCGAGGAGTCCCTGAAGATCTTCTGGACACCTTTAACATGCTGGCTGGAGGGGACATCTACCAACTACCTTATGAGGACATAAAGACCATGTTTAGAAACCATTCTAGGGTTGCCCGGAAGAGAGGTAGGAGGAACCCACTTTCAGCTAGTACCACCTTCTCTAAGCATGAGTTTGCTAACCAGATGGAAGACCTCAAGAGTGAGATGAGACAGACTATTGCCATGCAACTTGATACCTTCCGAATTCAACGAAAGAAAAAGGAAGTTGAGAGGGCCTTGGCCATTTTTTGTCCTAGATGCACGAGGAAGCATCCTAAGAATGAATGCCCATTGCACTCAGTAGAGGTATGTTTCGTTTGTGAGAAAGACCACCCCACCAACCAATGCCCTACCTTACCTGGATTTAAAGCCATGTACCTAGGGACTGAGGCGGCAACTGAACCTCTCTACTTCCTCAACCAAAGGAGGCCACATGGACCCAGACTTTACCAGCAGGGGATGCAAGGGACATCCCAAGCTTATTATAACCCCAACCAATCCGCTCATATACCTTCTTGGGCCCCCCCTGCTCATCCTTCCTGATCTGCACCTCCTTCGTGGTCTTACCCATCTCCATACCATACTCAACCTCCTCCTCATTCGTTTCACTCTCATGCCCAGCCACAACCTCAGTGGAATGCACCTCAACCGGGGTGGAGACCCCCGTACAACACTCCTCCCGCCATTTTGCCTCCACCACCGTCTCAACCACAACCATTACCTCGTGCTCCTCCAAGACAACCCCAGATGCCTACTCAACCAAACCCGAACCCCAACAGACAGGCCCAACAGGTATATACTGGGGAGACAACATGCCCTACCTATGCTGTGGAGATCCAGGAGATCAACCTGCAATCTGGGAAGGTCCTTCTAGAGCGCCAACCTCCTCCCCTAGAGGAGGAGGAAGAGAAACAGGAAAGTGAACCCCAAGCCATTCCACCCTTTCCTGAGTGACTCACAGTAACTACACAACCCAATCCAGAAGAGATTGAGCTTCTGGGAGAACTCAAGCAGTTGTGTGTGAAAATACCACTTCTCCAGGCCATAAAAGATGTATCGATATACAAAAAATTGATTAAGGAGAAGTTTTTCAGGCACCCACGCAGCCGAAAGAGAGATTCCTCAACTATAAATGTCATAGGACAACTGCCTGATCTTATGTTGGGGCAAGTAATCTGTCCAAAGTATTTTTACACTGGGAGTCTTGTAGTTGATGTTCACATCAATGGCACCATCATACCCCACGCCTTGATTGATCTAGGGGCCGCCATTAATGTGATGACCAGGGACACCATGCTTAAGCTCAACCTTCAGAGTTCCTTAAGGAAGACCTCAATAGTACTGCAATTGGCAGACCGCTCCACCATGACTCCCGAAGGGATTATGGAAGATGTTTTGGTCTCTATTGACTCCTGGGAGTACCCTGCGGATTTCTTGGTCCTTCAGCGAAAGGCAAAACTCATTGGATATCCCCTCATTTTGGGAAGGCCTTAGCTAGCTACTACGGATGCTTACATCAGCTGTCGAGTAGGAAGCATGACATAAACAATGGGCCTATGTCCAAACAGCTGGTCCTATACCCTCCTGCCCAACCTCTGCTAGAACATGACTTACCCCTATAGTTGGAAGAAGGAGATGAGGATGAGGTCTACTCTGCACCATTATGCATAGTGGAGGCCACCAGGGGAGGTCCTCAAACCAAGGATGATTTGATTGAGAACTTAATCTAAAATCCTCCCCCAGGTGCACTATCCTTGGAAGAGTTGGTGGAAGATACCCAAGCTAGAGCTTTAGTGGACCTATGTGTGACTGATCCGACCACTCCCAGAGTTAAGAATATGGAGTTTGGCCCTGAAATAACTTTAAAGATCAGCTCCTCTCTCTCTCCCTCTTAGGAAAAGGAGCTATGTAGCCTCTTGACCCACCATTTGGAGGCTTTTGCCTGGAACTACAAGGAAATGAAAGGAATCCATCCCTCGGTCTGTACCCATCATATTTACATTAAAGAGGACTGTAAACTAGTCAGGCAACCTTAGAGGAGAATGAATCCAGCCCTTAAGGACATTGTTGAAGAGGAAGTGCAAAGATTGTTGGATGCAGGATTCATCTACCCCATCTCGGACAACGAATGGGTTTCCCCTCTGGTGTTGGTACCCAAGAAAAATGGGAAATCGAGAATTTGTGTAGACTACAGAGAACTGAACAAAGCCACCAAGAAAGAACACTTCCCTTTGCATTTCATTGATCAAGTGTTGGATGGACTGGTAGGAAGGAAGTTTTTCTCTTTCCTAGATGGGTTCAGCGAGTATAATCAGATCCAAATCAACCCGGAGGACCAAGATAAGACCACCTTCACTTGTTCATGGGGTACCTTTGCCTACCGAGTCCTTCCCTTTGGGCTATGAAATGCCCCTGCCACATTCCAGAGAGTTGTACTGAGCATCTTTGCTGAGCTGGTTCATGATTCGGTGGAAATCTATATGGATGACTGTAACTGAGAAGGGGTTCCTGGCTGTGGTCCATTCCCTGAACAAGTTCTGACACTACATCACTGGCTATTAAACATTTGTACATACTGACCATGCTGCAATTAGATATTTAACGAATAAGCCTGATGTGAATGCCCGTATTATTAGATGGTTACTTTTGTTACAACAGTTTGATTTGACTATCATTGACAAACCAGGTAAAGGAAATGTTGTTGCTGACTTCTTGTCTAGATTAGATTTTCCTGGAGGTGAAGAAGGAACAGTGGATGACTAGATGCCAGATGAACATATGTTTGCTATCTCAGTACTCTCTCCATGGTTTTCTGATATAGCAAACTACTTGGTCTCAACACAGTTCCCTCCGCATCTATCCTCAAAGGAGAAGAGCAGAATCGTGAGGAAGAGTGCCTCATTCACTTGGATCAGGGGCAACCTGTTCAAACTTGGCCCCGATCAGATCTTAAGGCATTGTGTTAGGGAGGAGGAAGTCTTTGACGTCCTCCTAACCTATCACGATGGGCCCTGTGGAGGACATTTTGTAGCCAAGAGGACTGCCTTCAAAATTCTATAGGCAGGATACTATTGGCCCACTCTTCATGAAGATGTCAGAAGATATATCAACCAATGTGACCAATGCCAGAGGATGGGGAAACATACTCTAAGTGACGAAATGCCTCTCCAACCTCAAGTGACCCTTGAGCCATTTGAGAAGTGGGGTATGGATTTTGTCGGTCCTATCAACCCTCCTTCGAGGCAAAGGTCTTACATCATTGTGTGCACAGACTCTCTGACAAAGTGGGGAGAAACCAAGGCAATCAAAGCAGCGATAGAAGAAAAGGTGGCTGAGTGTTTAAAAGAAAACATCTTCTACAAATTTGGCTACCCAAGAGAGTTAGTCACTGATCAAGGAAGCCAGTTCACCTCCAACTTAATTGAAGACTTGCTTGCTCATCACAAGATCAAGCATAGGACTTCCAACCCATATCATCCTCAAGCAAATGGGCAGGTGGAAGTCACTAATAGAGCATTAGAAGGGATTTTGACTAAAGTGGTGAGAAGAAGCAGAAAGGATTGGGCAGATCCCCTGGTTGAGGCCACTTGTGCCTACAACACCACTTGGAAGACCACAACCAGTTTCACACCTTATGAGCTGGTCTATGGGAAGAGAACTTTGTTGTCAATCAAATTTGAGTACAACACGTTGAGGATGGCAGCTCAGCTGGACCAAGATCTCAGCCTTGCTCAACAAGAAAGGTTATTGCAGCTGAATGGGTTAGGTGAACACCGAATGTAGGCCCTCCTCCACTAAGAAGTGGTTCAACTTCAGAGGAAGATATGGCATGACCAACACCTTAATGACAAACATTTCCAGCCGGGAGATTGGACGCTGCTGTATGATTCTAGACATAAGGGTTTCAAAGGGAAGCTGAGGACAAGATGGCTAGGACCATATGCAGTGGAGAAGTGCAATGAAAATGGTTCTGTCCTTATCTAGACCATTGATGAAGAAGCCATCCCCATGCTCATCAATGGGCATTGACTAAAGATCTACAGGAAACCTCTTTCGAGGCAGGAGTTCATCGAAACTGTAGAAAAATCAGTGCTGGTAATAGAGAAGGGTTCTGCCTCTGTTTTCGCCACACCCTAAGCATCATCATATCAAAAAAAAAAAAATACAATAAAAAAAAGATCCTTGGGTGAGAACCTCTGAGGCACCCAAGGCAGATGGTACGGGTGCAAACCTCATTGAGGTGCCCCTGTTGTCTCTCTGAAAATAAAGAATTTGAATGAAAAGACCCTTGTGCGAAAATCTCTCTGAAGGGCCCAAGGAAAATGGTAGGGGTGAAAACCTCATTGAGGCGCCCCTGCTGTGTCTAAAAAAAAAAAAAAAAAGAGAGAAAAAGAAAAAGAGAAAAGGAAAAAGAAAAGGAAGGAAGAAATAGAGAAAAAAAGCAAGTTTAATCTCTAGAAATTGTTGCAGGTTGCAGGAACACAATGCAAAAAGGAGGCCTCCCAACACAAGGACAGGGGTCCCTACCAAGTTACCAGGCATCCTCACATACACTCCCTCCATAAACACTCATTTTTTCAAGATTCGGACAGAATCTGGTCATGGTTCAACCTTCTACAGGAAGCTACAGGACTTTCTACAGGAAGTTCTGCATTTCTACGGGAAACGTCCTGTAGAGCCTTTGGGCAGGCCAGAATCGATTATGGAGAGGGATTTGAAGCTTGAAGTTTGTTGAGGAGGCATGCAACCATTCTTTTCTTCCATCCTCCACTTGTTTCATCTGCATCCACCACCATTGCCACCATCTGGTTGAATATACCTGCACAGTCATACCAAAACCCTGTTTTCTCAGATAAAAATTTGTTTTTTCAAGTGAAAAATAAAGCATGCAAAGGCTCGCACACTTTACCTATCAAGGCACCTTCAGGACCCTTCATCCATGAACACAACTTTGTTTGTTTCAGCATGCACCCCAGGAGGAGAAACGGCTACAGGATGTCCTACAGGAATCCTGTAGCAGTTGATCCGGCTGGAGCACACACCATGGAGACACCAGCAGCTCACATCAAATGAAGCCCGTGCATGTAACATTCACCACTAGAGAGTCAGGTCTTGAGGTATTGTATCGAGTATCAGCGAATGGAAGAGGAGCTCCAGTACCCGTGCACGAAGCAGCAATAAGCAAGCCCACCATTCCTCGTTCCAAAGCCTGTAAAACACGTCCACTGTCGCACAGGTACGTGCCTAGCCTTATTTGTCGAATTGCATGAACTATGCTCTAAAATTTGCATGACTGTGAGAATGAGCGGATTGAAAAAATTTTGGTGGCCATTCAATTGGCCATCCACAGCCAGTCAGACAGCCTCGTAGGATCCGAATGGGCTTGGTTATGCCAAAAAGACGGGCATTTGTCACGTGAGAAGTGTCTAGTCGGGGATAATCAGCAGTATGACAGAAATGGCAGCTGTGAATGCAGAGGGAAGGATTCGGTGATCAGAGACACACCGAGGAATGATGGCTGTGATGTCGGCCAATGGATCAGCCTGGACAGCTCACCCCCATGCCATGAATTCCGCAGCAATTCAAATTGGCCGGTCGAATAACTCACGGTAAACTGCTGTCATTTGCACTTGCAACTGTTTTTGCAGCCGAGTACGTGTCCTCCTCCTCTGAAAGTTGTTAGCCCGAGCTCCTCTGTCTGTTCCAATGTCCTTCCACAGCTCAGACTCATCTAGAACCACGATAACGTCCTCCAGGAGCCGGGAAAGCTTTCTACAGGAAGGTTCGTTACAGGAAGGCCGACATTACGAAGAATCTTGGACTGTTCACGTCGAGGGTGGCAATTATCAAAGAGGTAGGCCCAAACATACCATTCCCATGCAAAATAGTTCCAAAGGTGGTGAATTGACGTGCTGGGGTAGAGAAAAATTTAAAAGCAAGTATGTATGTGAATCCAAAAGTAGTTTACTTATCGTTGCATGAAATTGTCTTCGTGGTTTGCATCCAATATTTTCTCCACGAGTCCTGAGTTAAATTCCTCCTATAGAGAAGTGAGACACTGTCAAGGCTAACCGGTGGAAAAACTATGAATTTTATATGATTATGTGTATGTTGGAAACGTAGCTCTGCACTCTGTTTAGAGAAATCCCGAGTCATCCTTCTATACACAAGCAGTCAAGTTTCAAAACAGGGGAATTGATACGAAGAGGCCTGCAGATACCATTTTTAACGTTCTGAGAAGGAAACACACCTAGAATTCCCTTTTTGCTCAGAGCGCAAGAAAAAACAGAGTCTTTTTCACCATGCGAGGAGGGTTCATCAGAAAGGAACCCTCGGACTCCAAGAAACTACGAGAAACCCCTAAGGTGGTAGACTTATTTTCCCATGCACACTGGATGACATTTTGTGACAAACTTCAAGGTCACGATGATATACCCCACAACTCATTAGCAGGGTCACTGATCTACCAATGGGGGTACCCTGGGATAAGGAGGAGAGAAAATTGGGCCAAAAGGCTAAAAAGGAGTTCTTCTTGCCAGAGGAACAATTTTTAGAGGATAAGAATGGGGTCTGAAGAACCAGCCTACAACCATTTTCGAGCGAAGTCAGCCTCCAAATTATGAAATATATTACCTGTGAGGGGCAATTCAGCATCGTATATGGTAATCATTTTTGTTTACTAACAGAACTCAGGCACCAAATGGATATGCCCTCAGAACAAAAATTAAGCCTCCCATATTTCCTCCTAATGTCATTGATTGAGTGTGGCACAAAACTGAACGAAGGAACACCAGACCAGCTGGCCCATCACGGGCTTATCAAGCTTCTAGTAGAAGATGCCCTCCATACTTATATTGTCCCTCTCTCTTGGGAGACTTTTCACAATATGATCAAGAATGATGATATCTGGATTCTGGCTGAAGAACTCACTTCATCTAGCAGTGAGGAAAAGGAGCATATTGAGGCAGAGAAGAAAACTGAGGGTAAGGAAGCTAAGGGTAAGAAAATCCAGGGCAAACCACCACAGGAAAAGCAAGAAGAAAAGCAAGAAATAGGACAAGCTGCTGAGGCCAACGCTGTGGGTGGAGTAAAAACACAAACACCAAGGGAGAAGCAGTTGAAAACCTAGGCAGAGAGGACTGAAAAAGTCCAAACAAGTGAGGGCACACCCAAGGCAACCACAACACAAGTCAAAGAGAAGGCACCCCCAGCCAAGCAAGCCAAATCAGTAAAAACCATTTCTACAGGAAGTCCAAAAACTGCTTCTACAGGAAGCCAGAAAACGGCCACTACAGGAATTTCTACAGGAACTCTGAAGAAAGGGCAGCAGAAGGAGAAATCGGCCGAGATTCTAGCTATGGAGGTAGTAGTTGTGCTGGCCACCCTAAGCACATCTCCCAAGCATAAGGAAAAGTGAAATAGGGAGACTCCCCTGTATTTTAAGGCAAGGAGGAGTGTGAGGATTAAGACTGGCAGACCCCAACCTCCATCAAAAGAGCCAATCACAATTGTAGACACCCCTACCACACCAAAGGAGAGGTCCCCCTCCAAGGCATCCATCAATTATGAGCGGGGAAGCCCGAAGACATCCACATGGAAGGAAAGGATGGAGAAATTGAACTTGGAGGCCTCTCTATAGGATGCTGAGGCTGCTCTACAGGAAACTTTGGCTAGGCTGAAAGAGACTGAACATATGGAGGAAAGAGCAGCCAAGTCATCACAGGAGGAGGAGAAGGCCGATACCATTATGGAACCAAGTCCCCAGCCCAGCTTGGGCTCTTATTATAACTACTTAGAGGTTGACAAAATCATTCCTCAAAAATTCACAGTGCCACTTTTCCTAGCACTAGGGGAAGAAAGAGTACGGACCGACACTTGGATGAAGATCACTAAATCCAACGAGGTGGTAGATATAGGCCCTCTAGAGGAAAAGCTCAAGGAGACCCAAAGACAGTTGGCAAGAGTACGACATGTGGAAAGCTCCCAGCAGGCCAAGTTATGAGAAGAGAATGAGCAACTTAGACAACAACTACAACTATAAGGACAGAGGAAAGAAGAGGACACAGCAGCCAAGGACACCACAGAAGAGCCTCAGGGAAAAGGGGGAATGCAAGCTGATATTGAGGAACTAAACCGGCAACTACAGGAAAGGGAATTGCAAGCAGGCCTAGAGATACAATCTCTAAAACAACAGATAAAAGAAAAGGAGGCACAATTGGCCTGCATGGCCAGTTGGGCAATGGAAGCTCTGCAATGTAGGCAGCAGGCCAAATCCTATGGCCTATACCTCAGGGATCAGTGGCTGCAATTCCAAATCAACACGTTAGCACAGAGGGGTATCACCCAAATCCAAAACCCCCAACAGTTCATGGATTTCTGTAACAACAGTTCATCAGAAGATAAGGCCAAGCTATCAGAATTCTACCTTCATAATTTGGCCCTTCCAAACATAACCTCATGGGACCCTAACACAGCAGTAGGGGACATGCAGCTGGCGACAATGACCTCATGGCTAAACCACGAAGAAAAGAGAGCGACAGAGGTCAGAAATGTCATGGACCGAGAATTACAGGAACCACTGCTGATTAGAGCAGAGCCAGGGGACCCCACAGCATTGATATCCGCCCACCAGCACCTAGAAACCAACTCTCAGGCTCTATTAGAGTACATGGATTGGTAGGCTCAGGCCATATCACACTTTGAGGATATGGAGCGACTATTGGGGGAAAATTGTGTTCATGCTTGCACCCGTAGGTGGAACACATTATCCCACAGCCTCAAAATAAGGGAATACCACACTCCAACTAGAATGAGGGAGGCCTTGGCACGAGTGCCTCTCTACAAAAAGTCTATGCAGAACCTCCAGGCCAGCTAGATAGGCCTCAAGTTAAGTCCACCTTTGCTTTTGGGATTATTAGAAGGAGGCATAGAAGAAGAAGAGCATAAGCAGTGGGAGGAGGTGGAAAGGAAGGCCAGATTCCATGACAGTGAGGAGGATACTACTTCAGAAGCCTGTGATGTGAGGGAGGTGATCAAAGAAATTAAGGACGAGGACCTGGACTAGTTGCTGAGAGGATGAGCAACCCATTTAGCAGGGGGTGATGATGAGCCCCAAATTGGTAACTTATTGGGCTCATTTTGCCTAATTATCCTTGTTCAATCCTTGTTCAATCCTCCATTTTCCATAGCTTATGCATTATTTTTTAGTATGTTTATGTCATTTGTATGAATAAGGGTGGTCACTCGTCCTAGGTGGCTAACACGTGCTTATTTCAGGTTTTTTGACACATGTTGGAGCAAAACTGAGCAATCATGGGCTAGATGACAGCCAAGCTTGAGGTGAGGATTCTTAGGGGGGTTTTCTATGACATTAAATAGCCCTTCCTTGGGATCTTCACCCCCAACTCTGAGCTCAAAGGCCACCAAAAATGAATCTTGAAGGTAGCCAAGCAGATTTTGGAAAAGGGACTGTCTACTAACAATTTGGACAGCCAGGTCCCCTAGATTTAGGAGGCCAGCTAGGGCTCTCGTGGTGTATAAATGTTAAGGCCTCAGCCTTCGTAAGGGACTTTTGAAACCATTGCATATTTTTTGCACTACACTATTGTCACCTTTAGCTTGTTCTATTGTAGCCATTTTGGCATAACTTTTGATTGATGACTATTTTTTGATAATGATAAGCAATCCTATTTTATATCAACTCTGAGTTTTCTATAAGAGCTGTAGCTTTCAGGGTTGGGCCCAACATGAGAGCCTAGGGCCTCCTTTATGTATTGTTATCTTTCCTTTATGCATTGTTGTTTTCCTTTTATGCATTTGCAAACGTATTTCTATTAGGTAGATTAAGTCGTGTTGATTAACTAGGGCACTGTTTATGAATAGAATGCTTCAGATGTTTAGAATAGATTGGTAGGATAATAATAGGAAAAAATCTCTAGAAAAGGGTCAACAAACACTTTTGGATTCACCTCTTCCTTATTGGATCAGGGGATGGAATTGAAGTAACCATGCTGTCCTAAACAAAAACAGTAGTTTGCCTTGCCATGCAATCATTAGTGTGCAATTTTCATTTGTAGAAGTTGGTTATGTGTTCAGATCTCTGAAATGCCTCACTGCATAGTTGATATATATGGTTCTCCTTTAAATAAAGCTACTGTTCGTTCACTTTATTGTTAGCTAGATTGGATTAGCTAGGACTTTGATTACTTGCAAGACTTTGTTGATTCAGTTGAATGTACACAATGCAGAGCATCTCTACCACTCTTTCATCCACCTAAGCTTCATCAGAGCCATCTGTTCCATCTCCTAGGTAGGTTCCTCATCTCACATCTGTCCTCTTGCCCACGTAACCCTACCTTTTTGTGCAATCATTATTTCAACCTTCTTTGAGCCAATTCAGCCTTCTACACCTTCTCACCACTCCATCCACTAGTCCCTGGGCCACTTCAGACCCCTATCCTACTTCCATATCCATTCATGCATCTTCCTTCACTCACCCATCCTCCAAAATCCAATTTTCAAACAACTTGTAGAAATTTCTGAACATCCTGTAGAAATTCCTGAACGTCTTGTAGAAATTCCTGAACATCTTGTAGAACCCCTGCAGACTTCCTATAGAAGCTCACAAATGAGGTTTCTTGATAGCCAAACTTTGTGAAACTCTCTGGAAGGGTGTGAGGGACTCCTTAGACCCTTTCTGAACCTTCCCAACCTCTTCCAAGCATTCCTGCTCCTTGATCCACCCATGCATAGTCAAGAACAGTGAAAGCATATGCATGATGAAACTGACGACTTAATAAAAAATACAAAAAGATGTTTTCTTTAGATAGAGGTAGTCTAGACACATGTATTTTACCTTCATAGAATTAATGGCATCTCTTTCAGTAGTTTGCATTATCTTCTTTGTGTCAGTAGGACTAGCTGGTAGAATTAGGGTTTGCTAGGGTTTGCGCTTTCCTTCAGTTTTTCAATCTCTTTTCGAAAATAGATTAGCTTCCTTCAAGATAGCTTTCCTCCATCAATTAAAAAGCTTCTTCTAAGAGCTCATATAAGTTGGCTGAAGCTCCTAGCGGAATTTTTCCAGCTGACCAAGTGACAGCTGCGACAAGAGCTAGTACTTGTGCATACAGCACCGTCGCTTTCACGTTTGTTACGAACTACCGGGTTGATAAAAGTAAAGAAGGGAGTCCCAGGAGTTGCAGCATTATTGCTGTAATACTGGAGCCCACCAAATGGGACAGCCAGTTATATAACCAAATGACATATATACAAGATGCATTCACAAAGAGTTGATTGCAAAGCCCACTGTCTCCAAGAGTATAGAAATTGACATTATTTTCATAATGGATTGACACAAAATGCACTTTGGAGTGATTTGGAGGATACACCCACTGTAATTGTGGCTTGGCATAAACTACGAGGGAACGGGGGAAATGAAGATGCCAGGATCAAATTGATCAAATGAATAATGCATCATATAATAATGGCAAGTGTGTATTTCCTGTATGAAGCAAGACTTAATTGAATTAGATTCTCAGGTCACTACGGGGCATGAGGTATCCAAACAAAGGCTATGGATTTAATGTAGGAACGACTGGCCTCACATGGAGAGACCATCGTATAACAAAAAATATTCATCATGCCCAACTTCTTAGAATCGATCACATAATGAGGTGTCAGGTTAGTTTGAGGCACAAAATTCAATCAAAGTGTTGATGTGTGAACATATGAATTTAATGGGGAAGCCTCCCATGCATTGTCTTCTTTCTCCACTGTAGCCACAACACCAATTGCAAATGTTTATTCAACCTTATTTTCCCCATTACATGACAACCATGAATGAGGTGCGGGGAGATTGGCATGATATTTTATGTATAATTGTAATAAATAAGGTATAATTTTCCATCTTCTACAAACATTTATTTCCATCTAACCCACATTGAGGAGGCAGGATAGACTAACTAGATGATCTTCTTCTATATTTTGACCTTTTTGAATATGAAAAGAGGACTTTGAGAGAAATTGTTCCAGAGCACATTTAAATATTTGAAGAATGAGCTTGAGGTGGTTGTATTTAGGAAAGGAGTCGCTGCTTAGACTATCCAAAGATTAAAATTTTAGGTATTCCCATATCTTGATGAAATGTTATGCCTAATAATGGACAATACATTTATTCTTGGTTGTTGGTCTTCTTGCCTAGCCCCTAGGAGTACTTAATGGCTAGTTTTACTTTAAGATTAATTATAAACCTCCCCCTCTCACGACATATAGGATATTCTTTAAGGTTCCATAGAAATGGAGGACCCAACAATTTCCCTTATATTTCCATTTATCCAAGGTTTCATCTAAGAGGCAAAACTTCCAGGTCTTATCCAATGAGAAAGGAATAGATATGGGAGTGGGGAGATGTTTCAAGGGTTCTATTAAATAAACATCCATTGTTACTCATATAATTTTATAGAGGCATCACAGGTGTTGAATTTTGGGCCAATGAATTCCATACAAAAGGATAGGGCCTTCAATGCAACAAATCTTAAGGTAATGCTAATATTTTTTAATATAGCATTATTTGAGGGAAACCAAATTTTCCAACAAAGATTTTTAGGAAGAGAGACATAAAGTATTTTGAAATTATGTTTTCTAGATAGCCACCCTGAATAATGCTTGTGCTAGGATGAAATACATGCTAGGAGATCAAAGAGCCACTTGGGTCAACGAAACAAAGGACACAAGGCTACACACCAAACTTTCTTTTTGTATGGACATGAGAGGAAGATGTGGTTGAATGACTCTTCTTGTTGCTCACATAAGGAGAAGTTGTAGGGGAATTCAATACATATCTTACTAACGTTTTAAAATGTTAATAGTTTTTTGTGGGATAGGAGCTAGAAAAATACGTTCACTTTTTTTATAGCATTGGGTTTCTAGAGTGAATAATTTGGTGGGATTTGTGAAGAGAATAGAAGCTCTTTATAGCCATCCATGATTGTATAAACATAATAATTTTGTCCAATATTACCTTCAACATGCTAGCTCCATGGAGAGTACCCCATTATATTTTCCTTCAAGATATCCAAAGGGCATAGGAGATTATTAGGGAGGTCATCTAGTCTCTATCCTATCCAACAACCTAACTCATACCATCAAGAGGTATGAGAAAGCATAACCTTCCCTTGATTACACATAAAGGCTTTTAAGGGTTGTAATACATCTACTTCTTGAAGAGGAAATTGACTCATTATACAATCAATCCACAAATGTGTTTTTGATACATTTCCTAGCATCCAATTGAGATGTTCATTTATTAGATTTATTGCATCAGAATTAATCTGCCACACTAGGAATCCTTCCTGCGAAAGTTTAATAGGATCTATTTTTGTTTTATTGATTTGTTGGTGTATTTTGTTTTGAGGTCATATGCCCACCAAGTATCTGATTGACATATGAGTTTCCAAGCCAACTTGGATCCAAAGGATTAGTTAATTAAAGAAAGGTCTCAGATACCTAGCCCACCATGTGGTTTTGGGGCTTACAGAATAGCCCATTTGATCAAGTGGAAATTTTTGGTAGAAGATATCTAATCCAAGTTAACTCAACTCCTAGATTTAACCAAGATGTTTCACTTCCATGATGTTGTTAGAATTTCATTTAAAAGACCATAAAGGAACCTATATGCATGTTGTAAAGAAGAAGGAACATGACAAGAATCAGCAACATAAAACACAAGAAGTTGATAACAAAGTTCATTTAGGAGGGACTACATCTCCAGGCCCTAGTGTTAAGATGGTGTAGGTCACTGCATTAAGTGTTGGAAAGAGTGATGTTGTACATGCATGTGTTTTTCTCTATCATACTGCCCTCACGCAAGGGTGGTTCCAAGATATGTTCTGCTGCGAGAACTCTAATTCAAAAAGGGACTCTTATCAGCATGAAATAATTTCACGTATGTTAATAATCAACATCCAGCTAACATGGCATCAAAGGGATTTCAATTCAAACATACATGTCGACACATGAGTATCTTGTCAACATGACGAAAAAGGGATGTCAATCAAAACATGACAATAAATACATCTCACATCAAGAACAAAACAAGATCCCACATAAAACATCAAACAAGGATCTATACAGCACAATACATCTCAAGAAAAGAGACAAAGAAGTACACGATCACACTACATATCCCTCATGTCAAGGAGTTATTTGAAGAAGAGGATTATAGAATGCTGGATCTAGTTGTACCATCAATCTCATGGCGTCGAATATCATGGAAATGACTACTTACACATTGAATGCTGGCATTAACACTCCACTTTGAAAAGTGGCTGAAAAATGGAATCATCAAATGGATAATTTGATTATAGCATCAGATTCATGGCATCGAATAGTGTAAAATCGACTGTCAAATTTCTGAATTCTATCAAAGTGAAAATCTGCGGCTATAGGAATCTTTTAGATTCCACCTAGATTCTTCAAATATTCCCTCCTCTGAGTCATCTGAAGCTCTGTTTCTCAGGTCAGGAAAATGACCTCACCATTGAGATGTTGGCAAAATTTCGAGAAGAATGAGTAGAAAGTTGGCTACATTCTGACTCTGGTGAATTTTAGCCTCCTAGTAAACTAGAAGATTCCCTCAAGATTCTAAAAGATTCTCATCCATTGTGAATATGAAAATCTACTTCTCAAAAGGTGAATCCAACCTTGCCATAGCATCCCCTATGAAAATATGAGAAAAATGACTGTAAACTTGGTTACATTATGATAAAATGAATTTTTACCTCCTAAGAAATCTTGAAGATTCCTCTCTACATCAACAGATATTTTTGTCTCAAAATTTATGCAGGGTTCCACCTCCTCTATCTCAAAATCCATGCCACACTCTGCCTACCTGGACACACTGTGGAAATGAGTTTAAATATTCTTTTGCACGCAGATGTCCTAAAGAGGACCATCGGCGCATTAGTTAAGTTTGAAAATTGGTTGAGGATAGGTTGGGGGATCAAATCCCAACCCCTCCAAAAATACACATGCTATTATATTTAACATAACTATTAAATATTTTTGTCTTTTAAAATAGGGGTGTGGTTAGGTTTTTGGGTATGTAGTTATGTAATCGTTTACGTGTTATGTTTTGATGTTTGGATTTTCCACCGGTTGGCCACATGGACGAGAGGGCTCAATTCCTACTGGCCCATAAATATATGTGATAAGGTTTGGGAGGGGGATGGCAGGGGTCATGGCCCACCACCCATCACATATAATTTTTTTTTATTGAAAAAACAATTCATCTTTTTTTAATTTTCCCAAATTTGATCATAGGAGATGATTTAATGAGGCCACAATTTTGCTCAGAAGTTGGCTGGAATCCGGTGGCTGGATTTTTGCGGAATTGTGCCTTCCTTAAGCCTACCAAGTCACTTGGTCAACCCTGAACTTTGACTTCTTCTAACTTTCGCATACGAGCTCAGTTTGATGAACTGTTTGCACCGTTACGATCAGGACGATGAGATATATGCTCTAGTTTTGTTTTGATAGCATTTTGATAACTTTGATTTTTGAGCTTCCATAAGCCCTCTTTGTCTTATGTGTGTCCCTGGAGCCACCTGGATCATTCCTCCCCACTGAGGAGCTTTTGGTCCTCCAAAAGAATCACTAATAATATACAACTATTGTGTACAATATCTGCATCACAAGCATCCTGAAAAAGTATCACTTCCATCTCCTTCACCTTTGTTCTTCGGAGCCTTAAGCAATGAGCCAACACCTGCAACCTCTGAAAACCTGTAGTACATTGCTTTTTCAAATTACATGCTTAAATCACATGACCAACTAATGACCCAAGCATCCATACTTGACATGAGTTTATAATACATACTCGGTGGTCAAGTTTACATCAAAATGGAATCAATACCCTAGCTATGAAAACAAGGCCAACATACCATTGTTGCTTCAACAAGTGATGGAAAACACATCATCACTGCAAAACATGTTTTACAAAAATAAGGCCACACTATTGTTTCTTTGACAAGTGATGGAAACACAACATCACTTTCACAGTTTAAAATGCAACACAAAATAAGACCAGACATCATTGTTGCTTAACAGGTGATGGAAAACACATCGTCACTTTTACATTTTAAAATGAAACAAATGATTTACAAAAGCATGACCATGACAAGCTAACATATCTAGAAACCATTTTCACTTATCAATGTGAATGGGTTACCCCCCTATGGTGGTTTTTCTTGTTGAACGTATTTTCCAACTAGTTCATGGACCGATGCTTTGTCTTTAAGGTGCTGCTCTGGATGGAGCCTCCAACATGTGGTTCTTTGATGGCCACCTCTGTCGCAATGATGGAAATAGGTCTTCTTCCTCTAGATCTACTTTACCTTCTTCTTTTCCTACTATTGAGAGGGTCTTTGACGCCTCATACTTTTCTATGTTGTCATTCTCTTCTAACACTTAACAAATTTATGGTTATGTAATCCACAAAAGGTACATGTTTTTCGATTCCATGATTTACGTTCATATTCAACAACATGATTATAATCGAAATGAACATTTGAATATCGATACTGGTTATACCATTCCTTGCTATCTTTGGTGTCATTATGGCTTTGAGAACTTGCCTCAACTCTTTCCCTACAATGGGCACTGCCATGTGATGATGGTGATGTGTTCCCATCATTCTCTTCCCTTGACAATTTCAACGATGTATTGGAAGAATCTGACACCTTCGAGCATTCTCCTTCAGTGTATCTCAAGCCTGAAAATCAAGGTGTCTGCACATACTCCAATGGTTGATTAATGCCTTAGCTATTAACACTAATTTCTTCTTCCTCCTTGTACCTCATGCTGGTAAGGAGCCTCATGTTTGTCCCTATAATTGTGTTATGAAGCCAGCTCAAGAAAAGATAGTAAAGATAGATCAACGCCTTAGAATTCAGCCTCTTCGAGGGGGCAACCTCCTTTACATTACATAAATGAACAATTCTTTGATGATTGAAATGATAAAACCTCCTTTCTATAAATAGGAGTCCTAAGGAGTCACAATATAACCCAGCCGACCTAACAATAATAATATAAAGCCACAAAAATAACAATAGAGGGATTTTATGGGGCACAGTAATAACAATATGGGGACAATAGGGACACAAAAATATTAATAAGGGGTACAACTACAATAGTATTGGGGTAATCACTAGTATTATAAGGACCCAACATGCCTCTCTCCTTCAAAAAAGTGTTGTCCTCAACGCTTGAGTAGTTTTAGATGCTTCTGTATAAAATTTTCATCCTCCCATGTGGAATCTTTAGCAGATAAGTTCTTCCACTTGATAAGATACTCTGAAATTGATCGATTTCATAGTTGTCGAGTTCTTGTTTCTGTGATTGCTTCTGGTTCCAATATAATTTTTCCTTCCTCGTCAAGCTCTGGCAATATTGTTTGAACTGGGAGCTTATTGCCTATAACCTTCTTTAAACACGAAACATGGAAAACTGGGTGCAATCGAGAAGCTGCAGGAAGCTCTAATTTGTATGCCATAGTACCAATCTTTTGCAA
>APFE030353274.1:133084-161934 GCA_000404065.3 Pinus taeda
AAAAAATTATTATTAATTAAAAAAAACAATCTAAATTATTTAATTTTCATAATTAGAGTGAGTTATGGAATTTTGAGGATGTTGAAACATTCAAAAAATATATTTTAAACAAAAACAAATCTTGAAGTTGTATTATCAAATTTTGATGAATTAATTTGAGTCGATAAGTTACACTAAGCTAATAAATTACACTAAGCCATTATGGATTATGGATTTTCGAGGATGCTCGAACCATATACCATTTATGAATTCAGAAAAATATTTTAAACAAAAATAGTTACCTAATAAATTACACTAAGCCATTATGGATTATGGATTTTCGAGGATGCTCAAACCATTTACCATTTATGAATTCAAAAATATATTTTAAACAAAAACAATTACCATTTATGTATTCAAAATATATTTTGTTTATGTATTCAAAAATATATTTTAAACAAAATATATTTTATGAAATTGTATTGTATTACCAAATTTGACAAATTAATTTTGATTCCAATCTATAAATAAGATTAACCCATTAAAAATTAATGCCAAATTTTAACCAATTAATTTTAATTCCCATCTATAAATTAGACAACCCAAATAAATTACACTAACCCATTAAAAATTAATTAACCTGAACCATCTATAAATTAGACAACTCAAATAAATCACACTAACCCATTAAAAATTAATTAACCTGAACCGCTCCCGGTCAAATCAAACCCAGTTAATTTATTAAAGATATAAAAGATATAAAAGATTAAATTTATGAAGACATAACATATTAAATTAAAGATATAAAAGATTAAATTTATGAAGACATAACATATTAAATTTTTTAAAAATATAAAAATTAATATATAAGACGAATATAAGAACACTAATTTGGATGATGAAATAAAAATATGATTTTTCAAGCAGGTGAATCCAGAATTTTATATAAGTCGACTATATCCAGAATTTTATATAAGTCGAATATAAGCATACTAATTTGGATAAAATAAAAATATGATTTTTTTGAATGGAGGTCAAGCTAAATGAAGCTGAAAATTCTTGAGTGTAATTCAAGAAACTAAGTGTATTAATAGCTAAGAAAACTTATATTTTAATGAAAACCAGAATTTGTTTAAAACGACAGATGCCTCGACATTAAGCAATGATAACCACATAAATCATGTATAACCCATCAGATAAAGCAATAGAAAGGAAATGAATGATACATCAATCCTTGTATAAGGAAAAACCACAGTAACTGGTACATCCAATTCAAAACTTCGTACACTATAAAATTATTTCTGATACAGAAAAGCAACAAGCAACAAACTGCAAAAACCATAAATAGATTGCCATATCAAACATGTAACTCCGGAATGCAAAGAAAATGGGAGCCTCAAATGCATCAAATAGTTATTATCCACAAAAATGGGAGAATTATTACAATCTGTCTTCTCAACCTAAAGTCATAGCATAGCATAGCACCACACCACAGTCGTCATCATTTGTTTTGTTCACCACCGAAGGGGCTCTTTACAGCGTCCATGAAGCCCTGTGTAGCACCCTTCGCCTTGTCCCCCGTCTGCATTAACATCATTCAAACTCAATTAAATCCAATACACTTTCACATTCAATAATTAATTGGTTTCTCATAAAGTCAATAACATTAACCTGTTAGAAGAAAGAGCCAGTTTGTTCTTTCCCCTCTTGGGCTTTTCCCGTGGTGGCTTTGTCGCGTCAGTGGCATGAGAAGCCTTCTCCTGAGTCATATCCTTCATCCCCTTCATGATGCAAAATATAAAATACCATCACCAGCAGCAATAACATCAATATCAGTGAAATTACTAACTGATACACTCCAGTCCTTTAAACAATAAATCAAGAGTTGAAATATGACCAGTGAACACAGAAATTATTACTTGAGATGTTTGCTGGGCTTGTTCAGCCTTCTCCTGCCCATATTGCTTGCACTGCTCCGCCATCTTTGTTAATAGATCGATAGATTTCTTCAAAACTAATACAAGTAATGCAATTCGATAATTTGCGTTGAGAAGAATGAGTAGCAGAGTCCTTTATATATAATATAATGAGGGAGCGCAGCGAGTGAGATGGACACATATGTCTTCTATGTGATACTGCTTTCAACAAATGTAGCCCAAAGCTTGAATCCCCTGCATACTTCAACGATATCTGGCACACTTCAACGCAAAACATCTGTCTTGCATGCAGGGCACCCAGAACAGTACCAAAAACTTAGGATAAACTAAGTTGAGTTTAAAATGTTTGCATCGAACAACGTGAAGGCTGCAATAAGACCCCAATTATTTTCAGAACCAAAACTTTGGTTAAAAATTTGTTGAATCAAAATTCGGAATATTAAACTTAGGTTAAAATACCAAAACACTAAAAATAAAACAGTCAAACTATGAATTAATGCTCGGTCAGCGATCGGATCGATCGCTAATAGTCCCAGGCAGGGACTAATAATTTGAGAAATTTTTAGTTGTATGTCTAGTCTAATTAAAGTTAGCAAAGTGAGTTTTTAGTTCAATACTTATGTGGTGTGTATTTGTGACTTTTTCTCTATTATTGACTTACAAAATCGCAATATTATACAAATTACATATAACATTACTGTTTTAATGACTATCTACATTTAACAACAATTTAATTTATATAACTATACTAATTTTATTATTTGACCATTTTATAAATTAAGTGAAATTATTTATTATTAAAAATTATTTGTTTGTATATTAATAACATGTTTATTTTAAATATAAATAACAAGTTACAACTACTTATCATAAATAAACATATAACATCTTACCAAGAAGCATTTTCAATTTGAAACAACAAATTTAAAAGAAATTACATCATATCCACTTTTATAATTTATTGTTTCTATACATAATCTAAGGGTTTCCAAATTGGATTTCTATTTCAAAATTTATATGTGTGCGTATTTATGACGTCTACTATGTAATTATATTACAAATTCTCAATATTATACCAATTAAATAGAACATAAATGTTTTAATAACTATTTACATTTATAGAATTGAGGCTTCTGTGATCCATCATATTTGTAAGAAGAGTTTCAGCGTAAATCACATAAGAAAGATCTTTGTCGATGCGTTTCGAACCAACTAGTATAATTCATCGTCAGGACCACACTAGTTGGTTCAAAACGCGTCGACAAAGATCTTTCTTATGTGATTTATGCTGAAGCTCTTCTTACAAATATTTAAATTTAATAATAATTTAATTTATATAAATATATTAATTTTATTATGTGAAGATTTTATAAATATAATTAAATTATTTATTCGTATATTAATATCTTATATAAAAAAATTTTAAATATTGATAACAAATTACACATACTATCCCCACTAATATTATATTTATTTTAAATATTAATAACAAGTTACAACTACTTATTATAAATAAACCTATTGAAGCATTTTCAATTTTAAACGACAAATTAAAAAAAAATACATCATATCCACTTTATAATTTATTACTTTTACATTTTATTATCCTTAACCAGTATTGAATACATAGTTTATAATTTATCTTTTATACTTTTAGTATCCACAACCCCTAATTCAAGTAAAATTCATTATTAGGATTATCCAACAATCATTTTAATATTACATCACTTTTGCCTCAGGAAAACACACACATATCCTATTTTTCATCTCTTTAAAATATTTCACCCACGATAGTTTTATGACACGTAAACTATGTTTTTATTTTGAATACCAAATTGTAATAGTGGTGAGTAGTCAAATTTATAACTTTAATTGAGGGGATATAACAGTTTTTATGAATCACAATTGTGAATAATCAAAATTATCCTTTACTTTATTAGATGGAATGATTTGAAATTAATTTACATATTTAATTATAATTGGTATTTTTAATAATTCTACTTAAGTATTTTTTAGCCACCACCAACTTACTTATTTTCAGAGCAATTTTGAAACCATAGTAATGAAAATCAAAATCGGTTTCTGAACTCCACTTATCAAACCAAGCGGATCAAACTAAACTGAACTAGATTTAATGAACTGGATATGAAAAATGCATAAAATAATTATTTTTTCATGAAAAAAATATCTTTTTAAGATTTACACCATGATTCCAAATACACAGAGACAAGATACACAATTTTTTTGTTCATTTATATACCATGTAAAGGTGAAAATATCAAAATGGCACAAAGTGCAATACATATGAACAACAAAATACATAATCAATGAGTCTCTAAGAGGTCTCTATATAGTTCAAAAACAATATTACAAGTTATCACGAAATACACCTACTACAAATCATTGATAAACATCAAACTCATCACCGATTTACCACTACTAGAAATGGGATCATCAATGAGAGCTTCATAAAAATCATCTAGCTCAAAGTTTTCAAATTTGGATTTATGAAACTCATAATATGGTATAAATTGAAAAAATTTAACATGCCTAACCAATTATTTTGGTGAAGGGTCCATCTCATCAACCTTATGATATGGTAGAGAAATCTTAACATTCCTAACCCATTATTTTGATTTGAGTGAATGGTACATTTTTTTAAGTCCACGGTAAGGGATTTGAACAATCAATACCACCAACTTCAAAAAATTAAATAATCAATAACACCAACATCAAGGAACATAAAGGGCTTCATTCTCTTCATCAAATTTCAATCGCATACCCTCACACATGACAGAATCAAATGGAAACATTGCAATCCCCAAAAAAAGAAATCTTGAAAATTATTAAGTTTGTTGGATTTTAGTGAGGTCTAAAATTATAATTTCTCCATATGAAATCCAATGAGGTTGACACCACTCTCAAGCATCCTAAGGAAATTCTTGATAATGTTAAATTCTTAAAGTAAAAGTATGAAAACAAATTATAAAGGAAATGTCACTTCTACTTTAAGAATTTAACATTAACATTGCTAGGGTTGAATTAGGTTTTTTATTTAGGCTTAGAGTTTAGGAAGGGGGTGTTGGGTTTATGGTCAAAGGAGGTTGTCTGAGAAGGAAGGAAACCCCAAATTTCCTCCAAAACCACCTAAAAAGACACCATTGGTGGTCCTATACTCCCCTAAAAGTATGAGATATAGCTCAACTAGTTAGGGTTGGTTTATACTGGTTAAGTACCAAACCGACCATTTTGGTCGCTGAATGGTACCTAGGTCCTCCAACTAGGTTTTTCTACTGATTTCTTACCCTTTCCTATCTAGTTAGTTGGTTTGACCAGTTTCTGGTTCAGAGCGACCACGTTTTAAAACTATGGTTGAAATGTGAAAAATGTTAAGAATATAGATAACAATATTTTCACTAAGCTACATTCCTTTTCATGATGGTTATATTTATTAATCAAAAGGTGCACCACATTCTTGATGGCTTGTTCCACTTCATGTTGAATTGCCTATGACTACCTATTAATATTAAGACATGGAAGATGGTGAGGATGGTATGGGTCGTAGCTAACACTTATCACTAACTTCTTGAGATAAAGGGACCCATGTTTATCTTTTTTTTCATTTTTTTTCTCTTTACACCACAAATAAAACCACCCTTTTCTATATAGATACATATTCTCTCAGATCCCTTCACACTAAATAACCCTAATATTTTCAAGTTTGATTCTAGTTGTGTTAGTCTTTAACGATGAGAAAACAATGCTCAAATATAGAATGTCCAAAAGAATTCACCCTAAAAATTACCCTATGCACATACCTTTCGGAGGTTTAGGGGTCAAACCTCGATAGTATTTGGCATGATCCAGTCCAACCACCTATCTAGCACACAAATTGGAGATTTTGACTCTTCCATGGGATCTCCACAAAAATTACTTGTGGCAAGTGAAAAGCATTTTCACTTATCTTACTACTTTAGATTTTTATTATTGATCAAAATTAATTATTAGCTATTAGTTGTTATTTGTACAAGAAGACTTAGAAAGTTTTTTAAGAAAAATAAATTTAATGGAAGAAGACTTATTAAAAATAGATTGAAGAAAAATAATAAGTGTGAGAGAATTTTGTAGATTGTGTTTATTTTAATAGATATTTAGACTCACGGCTCTCGATATTGACATAACGAAGTTGTGGCAATTAGTTATTATTAGAAGAATCTACATAAAAGGTTTGAGAAAAAAAAAATTAAGGAATATAATGAAGAAGATTTACTAAGAAAATGAAATTAAAGAAATTTGTGTAACTCATTTTTCGTTGTTTTTTAATAAATAATTAGTGAAGGCCTTAAGATACAAACTTAATCATCAACAATTTATAACATTGCGTAATTATTTTCTATAATAATATTAGAATCATTGAATGATTTAAAAGAGTGATGTTTAAGGGGTTTAAATTTATGCCATGAGTATATATCGATGGTAAGAAATAGTATAAAAGAATGAAATATTATTAGGTTTTTTGAAGAAATAGTATAAAAGAATGAAATATTATTAGGTTTTTTGAAGAAAAATCTAGAAGACTACTGGACATAATAACCAAGGAAACATCATATATTTATAAACCCCTCTCCACCAAAGTTTTGAGATAATAGTTTTCCGTAAATCATGAATATGTAAATGCAATTCTCCAAAACAAAATTCTTGTTATGAAATCAGAGTTTGCCAAGTTAATTTCTGGTTATTTTAGAAATAGATAAAGATCTGTAGCCATCTTTGTGATAGCATCAAAAGAGATAGATTAGTTATAATAAAATTAAAAATATTCTTAAGCACATCGGTTTGTGTGTTTTATCAATATCAAAAGAACCAAAAAGATCGTTACTTTAGAAATCAACATGCAACTAAAAAATGATGTCATTCTAAAATAATTCTCATTATATTATATTGATCAAAGAACTAAATTCCAAATTTCCTTTGATTCATTTTCCCATTGTCTTCCCTTGTATTATTAGTCCCTGCCTCCGGCATAGCAGGGACTATAGTGTTCGATCGAGCGTTGACCAGGTATTAGTTGTCGTTGACCGCGCTATTCACCGAAATTTAACCTAAGGTTTGGGCATTTCAATTTGGCACAATGGCATTTAACCAAACTTTTCACTTGCACCTCTTATTGGAAACCTCACTTGTTTCGAGGCACATTATTAATGTACACGGTTATTTTATCCAAAGTCCGGTTGCAGAAATGTTGGGACACTGCTTTTATCCAAAATTCGTTTTCTGTGACCAAATATTGGGACAAATGATTTATCCCGAGTTTTTTTCCACCTACAACAACTATGCATGTAGATTGCCATGGTTATCGACCAAGAAGCCGGAAGCCCGCCACTTGCAGTGCATGTACATTGCCGCCACCTGTAGTGCATGTGCATTGCCATTTAGGGAAGCACATGGAAATTGTGACGATGTGCAAGCATACATCTCACATTCTTTCTTTCTGTCAACTAAAATCTCATCTTTCTACTGTTTTTTTTTTAAGCCCAACGCTGTTTTTCACGTCCCTGGTTCGAATCTCCTCAGCTCAAGTGTTTGGTGATTGGCATATCGAAGCAAATACATTCTTGCCCACTCTGTATACACATTTTGAGATGGAACAGTTCTCGTGCTTCGTCATGGAATATTGCAGCAGAGGAGATCTGCATATGTTTCGACATCGCCAAACTGCCAGTTTTTCCCTTTATAATTTATTTGTTTTGCTCTGTGCTTACCCTGTGTATATGTACAAAAATGTGTAAATAGTTTTATTAAATTCTAATTCATGTATAATTATTTAATTAAGCCAGGGATTAGAGGTAGAAGCTATAAATAGAATGTTTATATTTAAATAATTAGATCGATTTTCAGGTCTCAAGTACGCCAATAGGAAAGATCGTTCTGTGGATTTTTATTGTGTGAATGCATATCCTGACGAATGTAAATAAGGATATCTTCGCCCACATATAAGATATACAAGATGCCGAGTTATATATATATAAAATCAGTGCATAGCACATAACGCACATAAATATCAATATTGATTTAGATTTGGTATGGAAAAATGGTTCATTGAATTTAGTATCTGGTGTGTGATGCCTGACTTAATGTCCTAGCATTTTGTGTTTTGGACTTAAATTTTTTCCCTTTTTCTCTTACTCCGAAGTTCTGTGGATCAGATTGAGCACATAACGCATATAGCTACTAATATTGATTTTCATTTCGCATCGGAAAAATAGTTCGTTGAATTTTGTTTTTAGTGCGTCAATGGATACCTTGCGTCAGGTAATCAGCCTTTTGTGTTTTAGATTCAAACTTTTTCAACCACTACATAGACTAAGTACATATGCATAGAGATATTAATATTGATTTTGAATCTGCATGGAAAAATGGTTCATTGAATTTTATATTCAGTATGTCACTGCATATCTTGCTTGGGTTAAAATTTTTCCATTGACTTTTATATTCCGTATGTTAGTGCATATCTTACCTGAGTTAACACATTAGCATTTGTGTTTTGGACTTGAAATTTTTAAGTTTGATGGTGTAGCGTGTCTAGCTTATGCTTGTGTGGGCACTCGGAGAATCCTTGTTACTGGACATGTACGAAGTTAAATATTTTGAGCAGGCTCTGCACGTATAATATAATATATATATATATATATATATATATATTTGTTTGTTTGGTTGGTTTGGTTTTTCATGCATGATATGGAAATGTGTAAGAAATTAGCCCAAATCTGAAGCACTACCAACTTTTCTCGCTTCTCATAGTTGTTGGTAAAACTTTGATGAAGATTAAGTTTTGTATGATTTCAGGTTTAAAAAAATATAGGTTGCATTTCTGGTTTAGTGATGGGATTTCAAAATTTAAACTAGAAACCACTGTACAAGTATCTTTCTTCTGATATTTTTATTTTCAAAACCAAGCCTACTCTTCCCACGGACGATTTTTTTACTTTAGTTTAAAATAACTTCTAAGAATAGTTTTTACTCTACTTCAAAATAACTTCTGAGAGTCGCCTTTACTTTACATTCAAATAAGGATCACCTTTAATTTACATTCAAACAACTCACAAAGGAGTGCTCATCCTTCTAAATAAGGTCTCGCAATAATCCTAAGTAGTCGCCTGATACTCATTTTCAAACAATTCACAAAGGAGTGCTCTTCTTTCGAAACAAGGATGCCATGCAATAAAATATTTTAACAATCTTGAAATATTTGTTTTACTTCGAACTGAAATTTTGTAACGAATTACACATTGAACGAACTATTTCAGTTCCATTTCAAATCCCATTTCAAATCAGACAGTATACAATCCATTTGTGTTGTCCTTGCAGACCTCGGCAGGACTACCGCCACGACAGTGGCTCCTTGTTTTATTAGTCGATGGCCGCAGTTAAGTCAACCTAACCTAATTTGTAATGGCATGGAGCTAAAGCTAAATTTCGACTCTCAAACTCGTTATATAGGTATTCAAGAAAATAATCATGAATCTATTTGATTTATTTCTCGTGGGTTTAGGATTTGCATGGACGGATTTATTTTGGTAGGAATTTTTCATTGTAATTTTGAAGGTAAATAATACTTTATATTTTTTCTATAAGGTCATATGAAGAAGTCGAATAGAAAATATATTTGTGAAATTTTAATGCCTTCTCCTTCTTTTTTTTCACAACTGAAGCATATAGGATTATTATAAACTTAACATTGGCTTATAAATGTAGAGCTCCTAGTTATCATTTAATTTTTTTTATTAATATTTGATCTAAATGGTATAAATTTAAATTTGCAACCTATTTACGCTGCATTATTCTTCATTCCGAGAAAATAATACCATTTCTTTATGGATGTTATCATTTTCTTAAAGCTATCTTTACTCGAATAAGGTATTTTGTGAAACTCATCCATTATGAGCTTTTTCAAGCTAGACACTCCAAATAAATACCACCTACATCTAAAGAATAATATACCATCATTAATGACCCTCTAATTCTTGCTTATTATCCCTTCTAGCTCTTGCTACAAACATTCATTCACATATGGAAATGTTTATCATGTTGAAATGCCTCTTTGATCCCTTTTTCAGTGTCAATTTCGCTAGTGCTCATCGTAACAAAGTGAGATACTTGTAGACTTATACTAAGTGAATTTTCTACTCTATTTTATTTACCCTTAATATGCTTAATAGTGAAATAAAACTTTCTAATAAAGTGTAGCCATTTGGATTGTCTTTCATTTAATTTAGGTTGATAAAATAGGTATCTCAACCCAACATAATTTGACAATAGCATAAACCTTTTCCCGAGAAAGTAATGTCTCCACGTCTTCAATGCATGAATAATTATTGTTAATTCCATGTCATGAGTTACACAGTTCTCTTTATCCTCATTTAGTTTTCTTAATTCATAAAAAAATATATTTCCTTATTGCATTAGGACTATGCACATTCCTTACTTACATGCATCCATGCAAGCTAATAAATCCTTCTTTGGATTAACTATTCTCAAGATAGATACATGTGCGAGAAAGTGCTCGAGTTACTCAAAGTTGGTTGTGCACTCTCATCCCCATTGAAATTTTATTCCTTTCTTTTTGTAAGGTTGTGATTGAATTCCCAATATTCGAGAAATATTGAATGAAGCATTAGTAATATCCATCTAATCCCATGAAGGATCTAAATTCTATAAGACCTTGTGGAGTAGTCCACTCTATTATGGCCCTGATCTTTTCAAGATCTATGAAAACACCTTCCTTTGAGATGATATGCCCCAAATATTAAACTTGTGACTTAAATAATTTTCGTTTACTTAGCTTAACATATAGTTTGCATTCCCTTATCAACTACAATACTTATTTCAAGTGGTATTCATTTTATTCTCTACTTTTTGAGTAAACCAAGATATCATCAACAAATACCAAAAAAGAATTTCCTAGTTATTGGTTGAGGACATTATTTATTAGGCACATAAATGTGGCTAGGGAATTTCAAATATCAAATGGCACCACCACGAACTAGCAGTGCTTTTATCAAGTTTTGAACATTTCCTTACAAATATATTTGTCTTCAATTCTAACTTGATGATATCTAGATATTTAATGTATTTTGGAAAACATTTCGGTTTCTGGTTTCTCTTACCTGGTCAAATAAATAATCAATTCCTCATAGTGGGAACTTTTTTCTCCATTATAGCTTTATTCCAACAACATTAATCAATATGTAAGCATAGTGTTCCATCCTTATTCTTTACAAACAATGTTGGGGCTCCCCAAGGTGACACAATCAACATGATGTGCCCTTTATCCAACACCTCTTTCAACTATAGCTTTAAATCTACTAGCTATGGCATGCTGATGCAATATGGGGACTTAGAAATTCGAAATGAATAAGGAATCAACTCAATGGAGAAGTCAATATCTCTCGTCGGTGGAATTCTCAATATTTATTCGAAAAATACATCACTATATTGCTTTAAGATAGGGTAATCATTGATTCTGATATCACACTAGTTATTTGGATCATAAACATTGCAAACCCCTTCTAGAAACATTTCCTCACTTGCAATGTTGAAATTTATCCTAATAGAGAGGGATGTCCTCACTACTTAAAGTAACATCCTTTCTTCACCTTCATCACTAAGGCATTCTAGTGACTTGTTTTAAAAGTGCACAATAGTTTGGTGGGCTACAAACCAATCCATTTCTATTAGTTCATCATATGAACCTAGTACTAGAAAATTGGGGGTCATTGTTGTAGGCATGCAACTTAACTCTAGGGGGCATGATTCCACTAACTCTACCACTCTCTTATTAGATCCCATAGCTTGTTGGAATAGCCATGACTTGGCATGTGCTTTATTTTGAAGGCATAAGTTTTTGCAATTTTTGGGCTAATATAATTAAAATTATAACTTGGATCAATTAAAAATGAAATGGGCTAGCTAGAAACCATACCATACATTTCAATCATATAGGATTGATGATCTATTTGCCTATTTTCCAATGCCACGTAAATATGAGGTATGCTTTATGCCACATCATTCATTGTTACTACCTATTGGACATTGTACAACATATTATGGTTCTAGTATTGGTGAGAAAATACTTTAGCATGTGGTCCTCTCCACATCCCCAACAACACAATGGCTTTCCCTTGGCATCCTCAAGCTCTTCTCTTGTCGTTTTGATAGATATTTCCCTATTAATGGCAAATAAAGTTAAGCGGAATTCACCCTTGGCAAGAGTGATGAACTTAATATTTCCCCCATCTACCTATTCCAAAAGTATTCTGGTCCTTTTCCTTTAAAATTAGTTTTGTCCTTCTTCTTTCAATTTGTTCACAACTCATCCCTATGATTAGATTGATCATACAATACATGGATTTGTAGATGGTGTCCTCCAACATCCTTGGTTCATCAAATTCAATCATATCTTGGTAGTATTGAGGTAACCCACTAAGATATCCTTGAATATCTACCTTCTCAACCTTAATATATGGTATGTACCTCAACAACTCCAAAAATCGACTAGTGTAAGCATCCAATGTTAGCTTCCCTAGCTTATGTTTGTAGAACACCTTAGCTTTGTTGCCATACTACCTATGATACATTTACATCTTAAAAAATTGTTTTTCAAAATTAATCCATGATTGTTCCTTCTCTCTAACACCCTTGATATTTCTTAAATATTCCCATCATTTATCAAAATTTCCCTTGAAGCTACAAATGGGTACACTTTCCTTCATGTGTTTAGAGTATTCATGGACTCTAAAGTATTTATTCATTCCAAGCATCTAATATTTTTCCTCTTCAACCTTATTTATTTATACATCAAAGGCAGGGGGATTCTCTTTCTTGAACTCCTCCGAAATTAATATTTTCTCAGTCCTCCTTTCTTGGTGGTGTTTTGTAGTTACAACACTTGACAATTGGTCATGGCTGCTTGACTCCCTTTCTAGAGTGTTGAATGGGATTTTTCCCCTCACCATGTCTTCACTTTTTTTTTTCATTGACTCATTTTCTCTTTCCTTATTAGTCTCCAATCCACATTTTTGTGTTTCAGAAAAAAATTCTTAGATTTATGTCTACCAAGATCATGTTTACTTTTCCTTTGTAGATCCAATACGCTTTGAAAAATCATTGCATTGACCTTTTCTTTATTTTCTTGTTCTTAAAAAACAATTCCATGGTCTTCCCTAGAACTTCTAAATTTAGCCCTCAGGATCTTGAGAGTAAGCATTACAATTTTTAACCTTGTATAGAAATTACCTGCAAACAAATTCTTAAAATAGAAAAAATATATAATGGCGAGAACATAAAAAAAATATACAAAGAGATATCCCCCTAGATCCAAAAACCAAGACTAATAGATTGATTTTTCATTATATTCCTTTCAATTTTGCAATACTTATGTGTACATGCCGAAGAATTTATAAACCCCAATTTGCTAACCTAGATTTGAACATAACCATAGTTCCCTTGACTGGATCTCCAAAATCCCATGGGAAGAAAGTAATCATGCCCAAAACCATGTGAAGAACCGAAGCACAAAACCATGGGTGGGTACGCCCACTGTCCTTGGGCGCTGCCCCAGACCCCATGCAGGGGGCCTACCAACCCCTGCAAATTCCCTAATAGGAGGGGATTATGACCCCGCCCTCCCTCCCTCGACACCCCCGCTACACATGGGGCTAGTCATGGAAAGGATATAACGCACACCCCACATCCATCAAATAAAACTAATTTCCCTTTGACCACTTCCCAATTAAGTCCTCTTCCTGATTATGATGACATATGCCTATAGGTTTGAGAGATGAGGATAAGTTGGATGTAGCCTCAAATTTTGGCATCTCGAAAGATAAAATTCTCTTGTTGGAGGAGGAGAATGGCCTCAAGGAGTATGATATCACTATGATAGTCATTCCTATGAATCCAAAATAGATTTCAAAATATAGGAAGGGGGATTCCAAGCTAAGAGGATTATCCTTTATGGAGTCAAGGACCATATAGTTCCTCATATCACATAGTTAGTCACAGTGAAGAAGATGTTGGACACAATTATGAACCTGTACTAGAACACCACCACCTGCAAGAAGATGATCCTTAGGGAAAATATTGGAAACACGAAGTTTAATGAAGGGAAAGTGTTGCGAGTTAACTCATCAAAGTTAGGTTAGTGAGAGATGAGCAAGAAGTTGTCAGTGGTAAATAAGATGATGACAAGATCGTAAGGATCACCTTTAATGGATAACCCTCAGGTTTTAGATCAATACAACTATAGAAACGTCTAGAAATCCACCCTCAATACTGCGAATTATGAAGTATTTATACAAAAATAGTTTGCAAAATATCCCAAACTGTCTTGAGAATTAATCTAGGAAAAAGAAATATCTTTATGCAAGAAGATAGAGATAGATGTTCAATTATTGTATGTTGTCCCTGTTTATTTAGTTGTGTTGTCTTTATGCTTTGATCTTTTGCTGTTTATTCTCTGTCTTGCTCTTGGTCTTCATGTTAACTGTTCTTTTTTACATTTCCCTTCTCAACTGATACACTTTCACCTGATATTATTTCATCTGGTTGATCTGTCACTTTTCTTTCACTGTGTTGTTTTCACTTTTACTATGCATTTTTACAGTAAGTCATTTAAATTTTCCCATGTGTCTACATCTGGTAATTGAGTATTTACCATCCTCTTGTAGATTTCATCTACTTATGTATACTTGGAAAAAGTGGTTATGTTAACAAAAAGGTGTTTTACCTCATGCTGGAGGTAGAATAGGTTGTCAAAAGTTTGGTACAGAACCTTTCCTGTAGGCATCCCCTTCATAGAGGAATTATTGACTTGATCTCTTGCCACCTCTCTAATTTTCCTGTTGTAGTCTTTCTGTGGCATCAATTTGTCATTTATCACCAAAGGATTTGGCAAACCTTTTTTCCTTAGAGCGTCAAACTTAACCATGAACCTGTCTATAGCCAACTACATGGTTTGGCATTTGTCTTCAAGGTTCATCATTAAATTCCTCTTAGTGAGCACCTTTTTCACCTCTAGTATGGTTCCAATCCTGTCATGAATGTCCAGCTCCCGTAACTCTTATTTTTTTTTAGAGTTAAGGAAATGGATTATTCTAGTGGCTTCTTCTGGCATGTCTCCCAGTTCAGCCTTAACTCTATGAATTGCTTCTGTAGCCACTTTGACTAAATCATTTTGTTCAAATATGACTTGAATGGATGGCCAAATATCATTGACAGAGTCAATGATATTGGCCCATAACTGTTCTTTAGCTCGGCCAAGTGTCTCTTTTAATGTAAATTCTTTTTCCAAGCTCTTCATTCTTTCAGTCAACCTGGTTGACTTTTGAAATTCATCCTTGTGCATAATTTGTGCAAGCTTATTCTCGTTCTCTAAACTTGTCATCTTTTCTTTAAGTTTATTTATCTCTGTGGTCTGAATGGACATGTCCTCCATTGCTTTGACCAATTTTCTTGCCTCATCACTTGGCTAAGATGTTGTTGTTGTCGAACCTGTGACTGATGTAGATGTTGTTGCAGCTGGAAGTTCTATAGCCAATGGAGATGTAGGAGCCAATGAAGCTGCCAAGGTAGATGGTGCTACTGTAGTGACTATTGGAATGGTAGTGGCAGTGGCCATCTCAAGGCTGGCCTGTTTTAATTGTATCAAACTGTCCAATTCCTTCTCCATTTCTTTCAACTGATCATTTAGTTGGAGAATGAGATCCATCATCTCCTCCTGCTGAGTTTGAATTTCTAAGACCTCTTTTGTTTGTGGATGCTCTGAATGAGGCAGTTTTAGTTGCTTCTTCGAAGCAACAATATCCTCATTCTTTTTCTTTATCAATTTCTCTACTGCTTTGACATCACTAGGATGATACCCAAGCTCAATTACGAAGTCTTCCAATAACTTCATTCTGTTGTCCTTGGCCTGTGAGGAGACCTTCTCCAGCTTGTATTGTGCAGTGATATTATCTAGTGAGATTTGGAGTTTGTGCACAGTCATAGATTTATTTGTCATGGTGGAATAGATCATCTTTCCTGCCTGTTTGTGAAACTCAATTTGGTCAATGGGGTGAACATCCCTAGCCAAAACTTTAGATTCAGTTTTCTTATAGTCAGCTAATGATTTGGGCTGCTGGACTATAGGCTGCATGAATGCCATTTGCATCTTCCCAGTCTTAATGTCAGAGGCTGAAATTAATCTATTTTGATTTACAGGTGTTTATTTAAAGTACTGGGCATAAGTGTCATCCTTCAATGCCTCATTTCTCAACTTAATTTCCTTATATTTTTCTTTAATATATTTATCTTTATCCACAAGATTGCTGGATGAAGAGACTTCAATGCTAAGCTGTTTCTCAATAATTTGGGCATTTGAGTAGAAGGCTGGTGTGTTTCTTTTGAAGATACTAGGCCTTTATTCCTTCCAGCCATTGCTTCAGCGTCAGTGATTTCCATTGTGTTAATGGTGACTTCTTGTTTAGTTACAAAATTAAGCTTGGCCCTTTTCCTGTAACTAATCTCAAATTGACCATCTGTGGTTTCCAAGGCTGAACTAGAATCTTCTTCCCTGGTTCTTTTTGCATTTATGTCTTCATTGGTTGGAGTCTATAAAAGAGGAGGAATATTCATTGGTTCTTCTAGGGCTGGAACCTGCAGAAAGGAACTAGTATCAATTTTCTTTTCCACATCAATTAAAGTATTCTCCACATCCACTACAATATTGTCCATATCTATCAAAGTGTTTTCCAACCACTCTGAATGGCTAGAAAATCTCTCAATGTTTGGCCCAGGATGATGTATGAAAGGACCCAATTTGACTTTGAGCCTTAGTTTATTTATGACTCCATGAGGGTCATATTGCCACATAAAACTATTATTGAAATTCATTTATTGTAAAATCTTATCTACCTCTAGTCCAACTTCCCTAGTATTACAAATAAAGGGGCCCAATTGATTTTTCATTTTGAACTGGGTCTTCTTCCTAGCTGATAGGAAATTGACTTCATCAGAGTTTATAATATGTCTAAAGTATTCTAATGCAAATATCCTCATGGGGAGGTATTTGGGTAGTTTGTAGGGAGCTAGTTGGAATCCATATATCCTTATCTCTGTGTGGTCTTGGTATAAATACCAGTCTCCCACTCTATTGTTCTTTTCCAACTGTAAAACCATTTTACTTTCATGACTGATCCTGGGTTGATAGCTACTAGTTAGCATGCTTATAATAGGATGCACAAATGAGTCAATTAATTCTTTATAGGAAGAAACAATGGAGTATCTTTGGATAAATGGTGTCTAATAGATAACAGATCTTGGATTGCCTTTGGTGTCTAACTTTTGAATGCTGAATGGAAATTTGTTTGGCAAATAATAAAGGAACATGTGAAATAACACTAATGAATATTTGAAGACTCTCTCGGTTGGTAATTTGATGAACTGTTCATGAATTTTGTCTGCTATAACTGAGCGTAGTTGTAAATTGTAGCAGGAGGCTTTCCTGGGAAAAAGATATAAAGGAAAGAAAGAACAACCTAATCGACATGTTCATCAGAGGTATACCCTAAAATGCAAGAGAGCAAGGTAATAATTTGTTTTCCTGTTGTAGAAAAATGGTGGCAACATATGGAGGACTTTTTGTAGGAGTATGAAACTCCTCTGTGATGAAAGTTTGAAAAATATGGACCATCTTGGGAAGGTCTAACTTGCTATAGAGGTCAAGTAACCCTTCAATTGAAAGTGGGGTCTCGTTTGGGCTTTTCTATATTTGCAGCATTTGATTAATAGATTCTGCAGTAATGGTGAATAAAACTTTCTAGTCAAGGGTGACTATGGCTCTTTGACTGGGAATGTCGCAAAATTGGTAGAAGTGGATGATTTCTGGTAATTGGTGTACTTGTGGGAAATAGTACTTGGGAAAATTTGAATCCCAAAGGTGAATGTCATCATTCTGATTTATAAACTTATCTTTACTCCAGTAATGGAGTTTCAGTAGGTAGGCAGGGGAAGAAATATCTTTAATTTGAAAGTCTTTATTGGCTAATTTAAGGTGGTCAATATCGAGGTGAGGGGTTTGTAGGGGTCTTACATCCATAGAAGTTTGGGAAGCCATAATTTAGTTTGTTCAACTAAATTACTCTTTTTGTGGCTTTGGAAGCAAGGTTTAGAAGCTTTGGATAGTGGGGAGGGTAATTTCAATCTGTAAAAGAGGGTTTGGATGCACAACAAGAATTTTTTCAGTTTAGGAAAGTTTCCTAATTAATTTAATTACTTAACCATTTAATAATTATTGTGAATTTTTCAAATTCACAGGGTCGTTTTGGTTTTTCCAAGAATACCTAGAAATTAGCGATTTGGTGTGCAGATAGGGTTCTGTGGCAGCGGAAAAGGGTACTGAGGCTTGAACTGGGTATTTGCTACTTCAATTTGGTGTCTGTAGCATCTTGAGATGGAAAAAGGTGGCTAAATTGGTCACTCAGAGGTTCATGGCATCACAATTGGTTTACAATGATTTGTAGTGAAAAATGAGTGAAAAGAGTAAATTGGGGCTTTTTTGGCCTTTTAACAGATAATGGTTACATTTTGGCGTGAAATTTGGCAAATGAATAGTGGGAATCTTTGCCTTTAGGTAGGGAGGTGGTTTTGTGTGACATCACACTACTTTTCGATGGTGGGCGGTATTTTTCGTGACCACACAATATACCCTGGTGCCACCATGTAGCAAAACACTACCTGGCCAAAACTGTGAATCTTGCATGCTCTCGTGCTGTTAACAGTCGGATGATGAATCCACGTGATATGGTTGTGTGCCATTGGATTTGAGGTGGGAGATCGGAGGGATATCGTGCAGTGAAGTTGCACGGATAGAGTCGAGAAAGTGGTTGGCAGGGCCTAGGGTTTAATTACACAAACTTGTAATTAATTAATAAATAATGTCAGGATTTAATATAAGTAGTGGGTTAATAAGGTGTGACCATGGGTTATATGGTGGGGTTTTTTAACTGCACCAAGGGTTGGTTGGTTAAAAAAGGTGTTGGGAAATTATAACATGGGGGATTTATAAAGTGGGATTTTAGGAAAAACTTAGGATAAAGGGTTTTTGTGGGTTTTTAAGGGGAAAAGGGAAGTTAATAAGGGGTGAAGGTGATTTTTGTAATGGGGAATGGGTTTCACACTAGGGAAAAGGGTTTTGCGAAGGGGGAATGACTTTTTGAAGGGTAATATCTAGGGAAATGTGTGAAACCAAGGGGTAAAGCTCAAAATGAGGGGGAAGGGTATTTATGAGTAATGAAGGGATAATGGTGGAAATTAAAAAATAATTATGTGGGGGTGTAGTGAAATGAGGGGAAATTAGTAAACAAGCTTTGGTGAATATCCTTTCCTTTTCACAATTCCTCCTGCACATGAAACATAGGATTAACTATGATGAATGTGCTTTTGACTTAACAACCTTGTGCATTTGCAACATTTCTTCTACCTAGCCTTTATTTACCCTAACATTTTCTCTTCATTTATTGGGTGCATTTGAGCTTGCTAACTCTTCATTGCTTTTTATTTTGATAAGAAAACTATCTAATTCTAACATTATAACTTCTAATGCTCAGATTAAACAGATGAGTTCATTGTTATTCTCTACCTAATTACTGATCTGCCAAGGTTAAACAGTGTGTCTAGTTCTTTATTCTCTATCTATCACCACAAAATTTAAAGCATGAATGGGTCAATATTAAACTATTTGACCAACATGGATTGTGGGATTTTTGACAAGGTGCACACAATCTTATTTTGCAAAGTAAAAGGAGTGGCATTTGAATTTGCACACTTTCATGATTATTTTTATTCTCTTTTTGGGGTTCATATTTTTTCACCTTTTTGATCTTTTTTCTTTCTTTTTGTCCTTTGATTATTCTTTTAGGACATACCCTCTTTACATTTTTTAATTTTTAATATGGAAAAATTTTTGCAGAAAGAAAAAGTATGTACAATATTACAAGACTAACCATAGCCAATTCAAAATTATGAATCCTATTATTATAGGACCTGAACATAAGCTTCGCTCACACTCTTCATTCTAGCAGAATGTAGAATCCTTCTTTAGCAGCTTCTCCATCGGTGTTTGTCACGCGGAATGAGTCGATCTTGCGGACAAAATAGACCTTCCTAGAATCTAATGAAGACCTAATGACAAATAAACCAACCAGACACTATCTTTCTCTAAATGCGCTTTTATAAATAATGGCAAACAAATGTGTTTTAAGGCCTACCTCATGTCCAACGCAAGTTTGGAGATGCCTTCGCGTCCTTTGATCCAAGTAAGTTCTTTGGTAAAAAACACAAACACAAACAAGGAAATGATTAAATAGCACCGCGAATACCAGTATATAAAAATATTTAACATGAATCAAGGGTCCATGAAAAAAATAACATGAGATACTTGTTGAAAAAAGAGCTTGATTGTATTAATTCAAAAGGAGAAGAACTTTACAACCTTTGCCTTGACGTTGTACAAGCTCCTCCTAGGGTCCAACAAGAAGTGTCCTCTACTTTGACAAGCTTCACTCACTTCCCAATGAAGCCAAAAAGGTATGTGATCTCTCCTCTTAGGCTCAAATAGGAAGTCTTGATTTCACTAGCATTTACCCTCAAAAGTTTAGCTTCTAACCTCCCAAGCCACCGACCCAATGCCTCAATTTATAGTGCAATGGAGATCAGTTACCAGGTCCTCCTTCAAAGGGATAGAGTTCTCCTTAAAAGAGATAGCTCCTCTTAACAAGGGATTAGTTCCTCCTCATATAGGATGCATGAACCACTTGGATCGAACAATCCACATAACAAATCCTTCTAGAAACCTCTAGAATTAACCCAAAGTGAGTTTTTTAAGATAAAAATTGCGCCTTTTGACTTTCACAGGGGTACGCACCCTCCCCTTTACATTAAGAGCATATAAGTACGCAAATATCCTAAACAAAAGGTGCGGGCCCGCAGGCAAAAGTGAGAGAAAGTGCGGAACTAGAGTTACATTGCTTTTTTGATGTCTTTCTCTCATTTCTAAAGCTTGTTCTGAAGAGATGAGGTTTGAGACTTGCTTAGGAAACTGGCATAGGTGGTGATAGACCCATACCGACTTCAAATAATCAAGGTGACGATATTTTTGTGTAACAGATTGCCCCCTAAAGTGCGAAGTCTGTAGTATATGCGGATTTTTTCATTTATCGTATAGGAAGAGTGGAGTGCTTTATCATTTCGAGGATCATCTTGTGGAGAGCCCGGTTGGAACCTGTAAAAACATTCAATGCAAAATATATATATGAGATCATATCATCGCTGAGGTAGTCATTCCCATAGTCAGATCAAAACTGACTAGGAAACTAAAAACTAACTAGAAAACTAACTATTGCTCTGATATAGGAATGATCTTGTAATACATCACAAGTATAGACACATGTGGACACAGTATGGACGTAGCCATCTGTTTATGAATAGTCCATAGTATAATGAATACAAAATTCCTTGTAGCCTGGATGGTGGAAACTAGATCCAGGGTCTTCATTTCTACTTCCCGAAATAGTACGATTCTATCCATGCGAATGAATGTGTTGAAGTCGAACATGGTAGAAACCGCCTGATTACCAGTCAATGACGTAAACTGTTAACAAGCGTGAGAGAAACCACCAATAATGACAATGGCTCTCAAAGTAATCAGTACAATCCATGAGATGTGATAAGATGTGTTGATGTCGAACATGTCATGGAATCCTTTGATCGAAAGTCAATGATGCAAATTGTTGTCAAAGGCGAGAAACCTGCTATTGAGGCATGCAGATCTCAAGGTACTGATGATTTCTAGATCATCTTTCTAGATAATGAGTTGAAGTCGATAGAAAGCGATCCGTCGTAGACAAGCCCACAACACAAAATCACAGATCAAGTTGAAGAAATTTAGTTGCAAGGACTGACTCAGGGATGTTCAAGATGGATGACAGAAATTTTGCAGATGAATGGCTTATTTGTACTGACCTCTTGAACACATAACGACACGATAGATGGTTTTGGTGACAATTTACCCAAAGTTAATACCCAGAAACCGGCTGAAGACTTTCAATGTGGTTTGATCAACTGTTAGGCAAAGGATTTCCCAACCCAAGTGAATGAAAGTGTCGTGTTCAAGAGTGGTTACAAAGTATGAAAAACAGGCTCATTTTTCTCTCTTTTCCCCCACCATTTCTGGCAAGTACCTCTTTATTTTTTACAAGCTTGAGGAGGATAACATGTGCTTGATTATAAGCTCATCCTTCGGATGAGTCCAACTTAGTTTAAATTCGAACCCTAAGAAGGAGTGGTCCGTTCCTGTTTGTAATTGAACAGGTCCTTCACTGTTGAAATTTAACGAGTCAAGTATAGGAGAAACTCGCCCTTTTTCATTTTTAGAGAGTCTGAAAAATCTTAAGAAGACTCCAAGGTTGACCTTTTTCGTAAATTTGTGTCTCCCAAGCCCGAAAAAGTATAAAATAATACTTGAGAGAACCGCTTGATCTTTTACGACCAAGGAGTACTTTTCGTAATTAGTGCCTCTGATCCGAAAAAAGTAAAAAAGCGATCAACGACACGTCGTTTTATGACCAATATCGAATTTGAAACAACAAAAACCCGGCAATCTTTTCGTGTTTTTACGATCAGAAAAGGGTTGTAAGAGGACCGTCTTTTTAGTTCCATTTTAACGAGCTTAAAAAGAAAAACTCGGCAATCTTTTCATGTTTTAGGAGTCAGGAAAGAGCTTAAAGGTGACTCTAATGTGTTTTTCATTGAAAACAACCGTTTTCGCTTGAAAAATCCGTTATCCTGAACAAAAACTCAAACATTACTCATACCTATTTAAAATGGGTAAAAATGTCGCAAAAATTACCTTTTCAAAGTGAAACATAAACAAATTTGCAATTTATTTACTCAAAAAACTCATGAAAAGGACTTTTTACCATTCATTTTTACCATTTGAGATTTGGATGAGAAAAAAGGGCTTTTAACCAGAAACTTCCCGTGAAGATTGCGGAAAATCCATCCATCGGAATCGAACGCTGTCTCCTCCAGGTAATCCACATCATCCTACTCTCCATTTCTATCTGTTTGAAATTGTTTTTTAGGGGTTGATTTTTATTTTTAGGAGGTTTTTAGGTTTCAAAACCCGCGTGCGGGGGCCTGCGGGTTTACCACAGGGTACCCGCGTACCCTGACTTTTTCGCAATGGGAAAAAAGTCAGGGGTATGCACCTACCGTGAAGGCAAGGTGCGGGCCTCATGCACTGTCCCTAAAAAGAGGGTGCGTACCCCGCGCAAAGGTTTGTAAAAACCTAACTAACTCAAAAATTACCCAAAGAAATCAATTTTATGTATTCTAATTCGCCTTTTTACTTGGATGTAGGATAAACATCATGCTTGATTGGCGAGAACATGAGCATGAGGATGTAGATCTTGCCGCGATGAATCATCAACCTTCGATTGATGCATTAAAGGCATGTGGCTTATACAAATTCTGGGCCATACCTGGCATGAGGGCCCAGGTGGACTTTTTGCAGTGGCTAGTTGATAGATGGAGTATACAGGATCAGTGCTTCTTTATTGGTGGGCACCAGCTCGAAATCGAGCCAGCAGATATATACTTTTTGATTGGTTTGCCTAGGAGAGGTGAACATTTGACTCTATTCGGGGCCAGGTCAGGTGGCCAGTCTGTCGAGAGCCTCCGGCTAGAGTACTACAATGTTCAGAACTGAGACAAAGGGATAGATATCAAGACCATATCCCATCCTAAACTCATGGTGATTGGGTTTACAGTTACCACACTATGTGGTAGCGTAGCGCTACACATTGCCACCGGATCCCAGATGCGGATGGAAGTCGATTGCTTTCGAGGCACCATTTTCAACTGGTGAGATGCTGTGTTGGCCAATGTGAAAGGCCAACTGACCAGGGCCAAAAACGGACAACTGAAGACCTTCGGATATGGTGCTATAGTTGTGAGTTTTGGTCTGGAAAGGGTTCTGATGTTGATCCCGCAGCACCTCACTGTTGGAGTTGGGCTTCCTCGAGAGCCCAAATTGATGCGATGGGTTGCAGTTATGGCCCGTCATCCTGATGAGGGGACCGAGGTCATTCAGTTCAAACCTGAGTATTTCCAATGGTTGGAGAACCAGGTTTTTTCTATCCAGGAATTTCCTTATGCTGGGGTTGATTTTTGTGGGGAGCCAGACATGGCTCTTCCGCCAGGAGAGCAATGGGATGACTCAGGTAAAATCATTTTCAACATTTTCCTAATTTATTTTTTTTCTTGTTTTTATCTCGTCCCATAACTGATAGTAAAAGTTTCAAATGCAGATGTGGGCCCACGAAAACCAACCGCTCTCTAGCCTTACGAGAGGAAACAACCAGTTGCACCGGCTCCAGCCCCACAGGACGAATCAACAGAGACTTTGGCCGAGTTGGATAGCCATCTAGAGCGCCTGACAGGGGACATTCCACAGACCAGCATAGATGACATCCCTCGTCGACTTCAACGCTATGTGATTGGGGTCCCAGGACATTTTAGGAGGTTCCTTTGTAAGGTGGCCCATGCAGTGGTTTCGTATCGAGATCATCACCAGTGATGGGATGATCGCCTATTGTAGTCACATATGACATTTTTGCTTTTGGTACTTATCATTTTTGCCGATCATAAGGTGTTTTTCAACCTATGATCGAGGACGATGTATTATTTTGACACACTCCTATGTTAAATGATATCATTATTACCAGCTTATCTTGTTAAACATGTTATGGAATGTTTTTAAATTTACTTGTACGATTATTGCACATGCCTACTTAACATTTGAGAAGCAATTGCATCTGCTAATGTATTTAAAGATCTTGGAATATGCTGATATTCAATATAGTCAAATTCACGTTCCAAGAGACACACTCTAAAAAATAATCTCAATAAAATTGGATTTCTAATGGCGTATACCCTATTAAGCTGTAATACAATGAGTTCAGAATCTAACCTCACTATCAAACTCCGAATCCCAAATGAAATAGATTCAGATAATAACTCAATCACTGCACTATACTCTGCAATGTTATTTGTTGTTTGACCGAGGCTTACCCCATGCATAGATACCAACTTGTCAGAGGGCGAATAAATAACCCAAGCTGCGGAAGAAATATTCTGTATACTACGACAAGCACCATCAGCGAAACCAATGTATGTTTGGAGAGGCGTCGACATCTGCGACATCAAGAGTAAAACCAAGATAAGCGGGAATAATGACGAAAAACACTCTCTAAGCTAAGCACACTTTTTAATCTAAAACACACTAGCTAGAAAGAAAACTAACCTAAAAAATCTCCACTCTCATTTTAAGCATAATACCTCTTCAGGTAAAGGCCATTTCTGGGTTTACCTAAAGAGACCCCGTCAAAATCTACCAATTCATAGGCCCCTTTCGCTAGCTTTCGCTTGACAACATAGGGACCATGCCACATAGGCACGAATTTTCCAGCGCCTAATTTATCATTTGCCTGATTATATAATAAGACTAGCTCTCCTTCCGAAAAATTTTGAGGGGTCACATTTCGATCATACTGAGCTTTAATACGTTTTGCATGAGATTCGATCGCTAATGCAACATCGCGTCGATTCTCATCTAGCTGAGCCAAGTATAACAAATGTCCTTCCTCTTCAAAAGTGGCTGGAAGTAACTCGATGGCCATTCGCAATGACAAGATTTCGCACTCAATGGGTAAAACAGCTTCTAGACCATAAACTAGTTGGAAAGTAGTGAACCCTGTCAATGTTTTTACTGAGGTTCGATACGCCCAAAGCGCTGAAAATAGCATGTTATGCCAATTCGACCAATGAATCCCAATGATTCGTCGGATCATGATGACTAGAACTTTGTTGATGGCTTCAACCAGGCCATTAGCTTGTGGATAATAAGGAGTTGATCTGTCGTGACGCAAGCCAAGCTGGCCTGTAAGTTTAGTCATCATAACGTTTCGAAAATGATGCCCACGATCAGTGATAATCACTTGTGGAACACTAAACCTAGCAATTATATGATTGAATATGAAAATCGCAATTGTTTTGTCGTCTGCCTCAAATGTAGGCATCGCCTCGGCCCACTTGGTAAAATAATCTACCGCAAGGATGATATACGCATGCGCCCCGGCTGAGTGAGGGTTACATGTAATAAAATCGATACCCCATTTGGCAAAAGGACCAACGGAAATTATAGGGTGAAGAGGAGAAAGTGGAGTGCACATCTTTTGATCAAAAATTTGGCAGTTGTGGCATTTTCGGACTGCGATAATACAGTGTTTAAAAATAGACGGCCAGAAGTAGCTAGCGCGCAATATCTTTTGGGCTGTGACATACCCAGACATATGACCGCCACACGCTCCAGAGTGACAGTCATTTAGGACCCTTTCAACTTCCTCATGAGTCAAACAACGTCGAAAAACAGAGTGCGCCCCACGACGATAAAGGGTATCTCCAATAATTTTGAATTGTTGGGACTGGAATCATATTTTTCGACGTTCTGACTGTGAAATATCGGGCCGAAAGGATTGGGTTTGGAGATAAATGATGATATCCCCATACCATGGATCTAAAGTGCTGATTAGAAACAAGGATTCATCTGCAATGGGCTCCTCCGCCACAGTTTCCGTGTCAGCACGCGGGAAGTCACACATTAACTCTGCAAAAAATAAAGATTTCTTTGACTTAGGCTTTTCAAATTCCAAGTCAAACTCCTGTAGGATGAAAATCCATTTGGAGTACTTTCCCCCCACCAATTGTTTGGTCAAAATACAGATCATAGGGTTGCAATCAGAAATAACCATAGTCTTACGTAGTAAAATGTAATGACGAAAACGTTGGACAACTTGAACAGCTGCCAATGCCAATTTCTCCACATGCGAGTATTTTAGCTCAATTGGATTTAACGTTCGACTAAGGTAATATATCACATGTTCAGTACCGAATTCATCTTCCTGAACTAACACCATTCCAATGGTGGAATGGGAGGCGGCGAGATACAAGAAGTAATCCTGGTTGTAGTTGGGAGGATGCAACAACGATGCATGGGTCAACGCTGTTTTAGTGCATCAAAATATTTCTCAACTATCTCGTCCCAAAAGAATGAAGTATTCTACTTCAACAACCGGGTAAAACCCTTTGTGAGCTCGGCGTAGTTAGGGATGAATCGACGTAAAAAGTTTGCTTTCCCTTGCAAACTTTGGAGTTGGCGAAGACTCGAAGGAGGAGGCAATTTGATAATGGCCTCAACCTTCGAGGCATCGACGCGAATGCCGGCTTTCGAAACAACAAACCCCAGTAACTAACCCATTTCAATACAGAAAACACACTTGTGGGGGTTCAACCTAATCCGATAATGCCTACACCTCATAAAGATTGCTCTTAAATGGATGAGATGATCATCTCGATGTAATGAATGAGCAGGCAAGTCATCGAGATAGGGTTGCACAATGTGCTTGATATCATGAAAAGCATAAGACATGGCCTGTTGAAAAGTTGCCCCGGCATTCTTGAGCCCAAAAGGTAATTTGTAATAATCAAATGTCCCCCATGGACAAATGAATGTCGTTTTTGGTTTATCAGCAGGTAGAATATTGATTTGATTGTATCCGGAAAAACCATCCATGAAGGAGAAAATTTCACTGTCGGCACAATCATCGATGATTTGATCGATATAGGGAGTTGGGTAATTGTCCTTTGGACAGGCTCGATTAATTTCCCTATAGTCGATACATATTCTTATTGTCCCTTGCTTTTTGTTAACAGGAACAATATTCGATACCCAATCCGTTAACGGGATCGGATAAATGAAACCTGCTTTGAGTAATTTTTCAACTTCTGCTTTAATCACAACAGCTTTTCTTGGGTGAATCTGACGCAAACGTTGCTGGATGGGTTTAGCATCCGGGTAAGTTTTGATTTCATGAACTACAATTGCTGGGTCAATTCCTGGAATTTCCCCACATGACCAGGCAAACACATCGCTGAATTCTTGAAATAGGGCCTTATATGTTTGAATTTCATCTTCCATACATGAGGCACCTATATGAACGTTTTCAACAATTCCAGGCTTAACCGAAATGTCAAGGGGAATAGTTCGAGAAATATTTCCCAAGTTTAACTCAGAATCGGGATGTTTCATTGGATTTTGAGCGTCCTTGACATATTCAGTCGTAAAAATTGATGGAAAATCATTTTCAAAATGATTGCCCTCAGGTAAAAACAAAGATCTGTGATGAAGATCTTCCCATGGTAACTCATCGACGCATAGGATTTCACGAATTTTCTCATCAGTTTGAACAAGTTCAGAAAACATTATTGAATCCGAGTTTGACGTCGAAAGTGATTCCTCATGAACCACATTCATTAAGTCGATTTGGGTTGATGTTGTGTTGGAAAATGACTACACGGTCTGATACGCAAGTTCATACGGACTCAAAGGCATAAAAGTACCGAATGAGTCGATCTCAGATTCAAAAGGTATGATCCAAGGATCATCATTAACAATGGTACCTGATGAAATCATATGAATGGTTGCAGTAGAAGATGATGCATTGATAGGAGGAAAAGGAAAAGTGCCCAATAAACCAGAATCTTTAACTAGTCACTCCAACATCCTTATATGGGATCGTCTCTTTACTAACATGCTGAATGCTCTCAGCAGAGGCTGGTTCGGATGAAAAGTAAGACAGCTGGTCTAAGGTTACGATCTTTCCATTATGAGGAAACTTTATAAGCCGAAAGACCGATGAAACAACAGCTGTCATAGCATAAGACCAACTACGACCCAAGAGAAGGTTGTAATCTAGAGGGGCATCAACCACCTCCACA